>JAVTVY010031071.1:0-11957 GCA_036873755.1 Hanleya hanleyi
TCCGTAAGACATTTTGAGTTTTTCAATATCCACATACATTCAACGCCAGAGTTCTTAGAAATAGTGGCGCAATACCTTTCCCAAAATGCTTTTACCTCCTGAAGGGCCCTCGTCAATAGGGTTGAAAGAAGCTTGGTGGTGCAGCTTCTAGAACCAGCTATGAATCTAGCTTTGTATGGTGATTGTAAGCCTAAGCTATATTAAATATAATGTTTTGGAAAATTCAACAGATGAACAGGAGCCCGATATCTTGTGGTTTTGTACAGGGCCCCACATTGTAATTTCAATTGTTTGGAAAACACAGGTTTGACAGAGCGTATTCGACTGCTTAGAGCATCTCTCACCCTGCCACAGAGAAAGAGATATAACATGTTGACCTTCTGGATCAGCTGCCCCTGCCAATGCTTTGTGTTGATAGGCAAAATTAATGTCGCAATACATAAACGATTGCCCACGATGAGCAGTCTCATTTGATTTCATCATGGGATGGTGTCATGTCCGAGGTAAATAGGTCACCAAGAACGTGTCCAGAAAGTGTCCAAGAAGTGCTTCTCATTCAGACAGCACATCAACAGTTGCAGAAAAACGTTAAATTGTCAGATTCTTTGGAACATATAAAATAAATGGATAATCTACGGTACGGATTGAAAATCTGTTATTTCTTTGTATGGTTTCACAAATATGGAAAATGGAGTTCACAAATTCATTTTTTTTTTGTTCTTGCATTGATATCTGACTATGTATGCGATGCTGAAAGGCAGTTAATATCCCGGTAAATATCAAATACAAACCTCTGCCAATAAGAAAGACATAACACGCTACAGCTTATAAAATCACATATGCTCATATAGCAACATGATAAAAGTAACCCAAAATTTCTCTTCAGCACATGCACCTATATCCTCTATCACAACCTCTTCATGTTCTGAAAAGTGTCTGTGATTGTTTTAACCACGGTTCGTTTCATTGATCAATCTGATTCCAGAGCCATATCAACAAACCGTGTGCCACTGGATTTCGTTTGTCATACGACAGCTGCCAGGATACTGTTGTGCGTTTTATTCCAGCGCGGTGACACACATGTGCACTATGCCAAGCAAAAATGCCTTTGAGCTATAAATGAATCCTCTGATAACAGGCTTTAGAAGATTCGTGCGACAGAGGCTCATCCGCCTACTGCTGCAAATCCCCATCTGTCGCCAGAGGTCATCCGTACATCCTTGCCTAAGGAAATATGACGCGAGAAAGCTCCACTTAGCGGTGCAATAAGTTTATCACTGGCGCTTCAGATATAGGGACACTTGCTCCGCTAGGTGGTTTCAGCATGTTCAAAGTGTATTACTGAGTTAGAAATTTGGGAGCTTATTAGCTACAAATATTTTCTTGATACGCCATCTAAGCAGGCACGTTCTTTAGCTTCAAAAGCAGTTTCAATGATTGCCAGGAACAGTGTAGGCAAAAATTGAATATTATGGACTTGCGAGTACTGGGTCTGCAACCCACTTCAGCCTAGCATGAGTATGGGCGTAAACGTTTGAACTTCGAACGGTGGTTAGACAATGGAGATAGTCCAACCTCTATTTCGGAAGCGGATCAAAGTGATTTTGCCGTATGACTTGTTTGTCTCTCAAGAACTGCATCCAAATGTCAACATGAAATTTTACTACCACGCAGTGATATCACATCGTCATGGTGACGCGCATGACCATAAATCATCCGTGATGTAATCCTGATTTAGCGAGCTGCATTATAGAGGTCAATGTTCAGAAGCGATGTAATCCGGATTTAGCGTGCTGTCAATGTTCAGAAGCGATCACCGTCACCAACCAACTTCTGATCTGCTGTTTGATATCCTATCGATCGCAAAGATATCCGTGAGCGCGACGAAGTCAAGTACGCATCACTCACACGAAATAGAGTCTCTTGGAGCTTACGTCATCACAGTATACCTACCGGCTAATCTTCATCCTCAGTAAGCACCAGTAAACAGGACCATGTAATGATATCCTGATCAGTAGAAACTCTTAAAATTCACCCAAAGCTGCTTCATCAGAGATGAGCCAATAGGAACCACATGATGATAGGTATGTCAGTAGGTCAGAGTTCATCTGATATTTAAAGGGGTCAGGAATACGGCCGTAGATCCTCAGTAGAATGACTGCCAGTATGATGGAGAGAGGCGAAGATACTGATTAACATCAGCCAACAACTACAACAGTTCAGACGGCGGGCTTGTGGATAATCACCCCCCTGTGCTAAACTGTGAGACTGAAAATAGATAAATGTATTATATCAACGACGGTAAACAAAGAAACAACACCGTCAAGTAATTAGGTAGCTGCGAGCCAATAATATTGGCGATCAAGCTCTACACACGGTCATATTTGTGACCATAATCCTCCTTGAATTAATCCGGATTTAGCGAGCTGTATTATACAATGTTCAGAAGCGGTCACCGTCACCAGCCAACTTTTGATGTTCTGTTTGCTATGCCATCGAAAGCAAAGACATCCGTGAGCACGACGAAGTCAGGTACTCACACGAAATAGAGTTCCTTGGAGCTGACGTCATCACAGTATACCTACCGGCTAAGCTTCGTCCTCAGTAAGCACCAGTAAACAGGACCATGTAATGATATCCTGATCAGTAGAAACTCTTAAAATTCACCCAAAGCTGCTTCATCAGAGATGAGCCAATAGGAACCACATGATGATATGTAGGTCAGTAGGTCAGAGTTCATCTGATATTTAAAGGGGTCTGGAATACGGCCGCAGATTCTCCAGTAGTATGACCACCAGTATGACAGAGAGAGAGGCGAAGAGACTGATTAACATCAGCCAACAACTACAACAGTTCAGACGGCGGGCTTGTGGATAATCACCCCCTGTGCTAAAGTGTGAGACCGAAAATAGATAAATGTATTATATCAACGACGGTAAACAAAGAAACAACACCGTCAAGTAATTAGGTTGCTGCGATTCAATAATATTAAATCAAAGGTTATCATTCTGAAAAAGACGGGGCCCAACATTTTGGGCCAATTATTTTGACCCTGAATTATTTGCCATGACCGGACAGGCCGACAAGATATGTTCTCAACAGCGCGCACTTCAACCAATACTTGTTAGGCAAAACGTGTTCGTAGCATTTCGCTCCGACCAAACCATTCTTCATTACTTGTCAAAATTGATTAGAACGAAATAATTACCTTATCCTTGGCTTCGGGACACGCAGTGCTAGACAAATTGTGTTGATATTCATATCTTTTAGTGTGGGTTCCTGGCATGGCAAGACCCAAGTCATTCGAGGAACATGCTGACAGAATACATTGGCCAAAATAATCAAACGGTTTGCAACAGCTAATGTCAATATATATCCCATGTTATGTAGGAATTCCCACACGCCCAAGCAGGTTCAAGCCTCAATTTCGACTTCAATAGTTAGTTTCATACTGTACCATTCCTAGACGCTACTGTATACAAGGGGATTTGACTTTATTTCAAACCAACCAATAGTCACCAGCTGTTGTGCAATATGTCGTTCCATCCTCGATACACTTTTCCTGACATAGTTAAAATTAATTATTCAGATTTTGAGAAATTGTAACAAAGATTGTGACATGCCATATTGTCCCTCAAGCGCTCCTGAAGCAAAGGTATTTTCGTGGAGCTTTTCAATACAAGATATTAGCGACTGAAAGGTTATGTTCCATATTTTTTAGATAAAAGCTCATTGCATTTTTATAACATATACTTGTGTATGAGTGTTTCTATTCAGCGAAATCCACTCTTAAATAAATCTGTATAAATCCGCACGATTATTTCTGTGTGATACTTTGAAATACGTTCTTGAAGCCAGTGACTGTAAACCAATAACTGTGCGCTTGCCGTCTTTTTGTGATAACATTATGTCTATCAGAGTGTGAAATGATAAAATTGCTTAACGCAAGGAACAATAATCGACAGACTGATCGATTTCCTCTCGTACCATAAACACAGGACATTAATAAATATAACAGAGTACATATAGCAAATCTTTATGAATATACAAACTGGCCTTTCTAGCACCAAGAAATGGAAGAGTCTCCAGAAATATCAGCGAGCTCAGTAAACATACACCCGAAGAACACTCACTATGAAATGAGCTCTGTGTGGATCAATATGACGATGTGTTAAAGGAAATGCTTGACCACTTCTATTGGCTAATATTTGAATTCGAACTGACCAATCAAGTCATTTGAAATTGACATATCCCTTGACTTATTGGAGTTTCTATAATAATCTATTGCTAGGTGTAGAAGACAATGGGCCATGCTCATGAGGGTTTGCATATATCTCAAGGAACCAGAGGAGACAAGATGCCTATTGTAAATGATAAAGGCAATATGGCTGTCGATCAAAAGAAATAAGTGAATCAGTATAATTGTATATTGATTTTGTTGTCAACGTTGCGTCACACACAAAAGTTAATACCTGTAGTAATGGGGACACTATGACAAACATGAATATGTACATATATAATGAATATGTAAGACAGATAGACAATATGCATCAATATCAACCTCTAGATGTGCTGCGTCCAGAGATTTATGTCACAAAGTGGTTGTTACTCAACTCGCATACATGGGAACATAAAAACGTACCTTTTCTCTAGGGTTATGTTACCCAGTATACGCGATTCTGGAAGACATATATAAGTATGAGTAAAATTTATTCCTGAATATAAATATCATTTTACTCTAGAGTTAAAATGATTCTGTCGACTAGCAATAACAGCTACCGCCTGTGACCAGACGTTTTCTAAATTGGAGCGATATGCAAGAGGTGGGGAAAATTTACGCCGTCTGGTGACTAAAGAGCAACCATATGTCTCCACAGGAAAGCCTTTCTCGGCACCTCACGATCATCCCTAGTGTGGCGTCCGTCGCCTTATTTTGTGATAACGAAGTATGAACACATGTTGGACACTAAAATGGTTTATTTTCCTCAACTAGTACACTTGTACTGTATATGTCTTTATTCGCGGTAGAGGTTACATTCAGTTTGGCGCGAGCTAGAAGTGATTTGGCGCCGAAATTGTCTGCATACACATTTTATCGAAAGCAAACTGTAAGAGCCAGTAGGATGCATGGTGGTACGTTATCCTTTCTGTTTATTCGATGAAGTAATTGTGTTTAAGTAATTGAATCATTGAGTAATAGTAATTCCTGACTTCTTAACTGTAACGATTTCGATATATTGTGTAAACTGTCATGAAAGGCTCAATTTCCGACTGATTACTCGTATTTAATGTATTTCAGTTTTAACGCAGCCTACGAAGAGTATCATGTACTAGTATTCGATCTCGAAGGACACGGAGCCTGTGTGTATGGTTCAACGATACTGTCCTATGTGAAGAGAAGATCCGAATCTACCTGCAATGCATGTTTATGAATAAAGGCTTCTGTATTTCAAAGAACACAAATGACTCATACTATCTTACATCGACTGCGAAACATCTGCGATCTCCGGCGTTTAGTTTGCGCGCTGGCACAGTAAAAACACCTTCCTTATCCGAGTGTGAGAAGAATCCATTCCAGTGGGGAACTATAAACACAGATAAAAACCGATCTGGTGATGGAATGTGCGAGGTGTAGACTTATGACGTCATCATTACCTTCGCCCCTATCTGGTTGTGAATCTGAAAGAGACTGACCTTCGAATTCCTGAATTCTATCCGGCTAGAATGAATTACCCAGCCCAGCGTTTGGTCCGGTGAACTGCTCGAAACGACATCGGCGACAGTGAAGAACATCGACGGAAGAAACAGATGAAGTTAATAAACTGTCTGAATGAATTCATCGTTGTGTTTGAACAGTAAATCACTTATTTACTTTAGCAATCAAATAGTTGCTGTGATTTCCGATTAAAATCTGACCGACCATAAAAGAACTATTACTGCCACGAACTGGAACTGTAATTATATCTTGCATGATATACGGTATTGTTTACCTGTGATCGGATCTCTCGAATTATTGTATAGCTGTAAATTCATTCGGTCGATTTCATGAAGTAATCTATACGAACAATAGTCATCACTGTGTGAGTCTGATGTTATGGCTTGTTCTCATACATGTGTATTTCGAATGTGTCTGATGTAATTGCCTGTCACACAGTTCTATTCTTTGAACTGCGTATCTATAGCCGTGTCTCAGCTATCGAGTACTGGTATTCCTCCCATTTTGTATTTTGTGAACTATGGAAGCCGATAAGGATAACCAGAACCTTGATACCGTTGTCAACCAACACGATAACACTAGCGTAGAGTCTAGGGGAGATCATGGGGAGGTACGAGTTAGTCCTCGTGAGCCAAAACCAACTCATGAGAAATTAGAATGGGAAATGAAACAACATGAACGTGATTTCAGATCGTCTGTATCAGCATGGCGTAAACAGGCTAATAACATTCAGTTATTTGTGAGCGATTCAAAGAATATGGTAGTTCTGAAAAACGAATGTGAGCAGTTAAGTAAAATTATGGATCAGGTGACAAAGGAGTATGAGCAACTGGATCGGTCTATGGCATGTCTTGGGCGAGAAGGTGAAGCCTTTGACAGGTACGACAAAATTGAACAAGACCACCAGGACCTGATAAGACATATGACAGAATATATGCGTGAATTCGAACTAGAAAAGTCAGCGACCAAATCTAGAATGTCTGCCAGAACTAACCAGTCGCGAGCATCAGACGCATCCAAGCGCGTTGAAGCTGCGGCAGAAGCGGCTATGTTGAAAGCCAAGCTGAAGTTTGTAGATATGGAAGCCCAGAAGCGAGCAGAATTAGAAAAACAGCGAGCAGAGTTAGAAAAACTCCAGGCTACGAAAGAGCTGGACATGGCAAATGCCAAGCTCAACGCTATCATCAAAACAGAACAGGAACTTTTTGGCTCTAATGACTTTGAATTAGAAGACATATCCGTCCCAGCATTCAAGGGGAATGAGTATGTGAACGAATATATTCAGTCACAACAGTTCGGTGATACTGGCGATCACACGTTGCCAAATGAAACTAAACCAGCACCATGTCAGACCACAAATATGGTGCAGCGGGAGACTGTGTCTGTTCAAAATCCGCCAAGACTGAATATTGATGTCAACGAGTTTGTTCCAGGACAGAATACTCGGATTAATGCTGTGAATGAAAGACCGCCTCGTGCTATGGACCGTGTTTCGCCCCGTGAACAATCTCAGAATACCCATGTTCGTACGACTGCAGCGAATTCTTATGAACACACAGATATTGGCCTGCTTGCTAGAACACTAACTGAACAGACTCAACTTGCAAGATTGCCAACTCCAGAGCCAGGAATATTTTCCGGAGACCCATTGTTGTTCCCCCACCTGGAAGACCGCGTTCACGATGCTTGTGGAACAAAAGGGTATTCCACCGGCTGAACGGATATATTATCTCAAGAAGTATCTAGGAGGTGCCGCAAAGGAATCCGTGGATGGCTTCTTCTTTCTGACAACAGATGGCGCTTTCGAAGAGGCTAAACAGCTCCTTGAGGAACGGTATGGAGATCCGTTCATGGTAGCTAACGCTTTCCGAGATAAACTTGACGCGTGGCCTAATGATCAAGGGACGGCTTAGCACTTCGAAAATACTCGGACTTTCTCCGTCAGTGTGAATCCGCGATGAGAGCTATCAAAGGATTGGACATACTGAATGATGACAGAGAAAATCAGAAATGTTAACTAAGTTACCCGATTGGCTGGTATTGAGGTGGGGCAGAATTGTTGCAGCCTGGAAGGAACAACGGAAAATGTTCCCTCCTTTCGCAGAATTTGTGACATTCATATCGAAGGAAGCAACAATCGCGTGTAATCCCATCATTGCTGCCCATACGCTAAAGGGAAGCAAGTCTACTAGCTCCGACAGACAGCAAATCAACGTCGGCCGTAAACGATCTGGTGGTGTGAGCTCTTTCTCAACCGAAGTAAAGGAACCTGACAGAAATGCCAACACATTTTGTCTTCACTGCGAACGGAAACATCATGTGATAAACGACTGCAGATCCTTTCTACAGAAATCCCTCATAGAGAGGAAAACATTCTAAGTTTTGTAAACAAAGATTGAAGTGTGCTGAATGTGGAAAACTGCACCCGACTTCCTTACATGGAGACACACCTGGGAGTAGTAAACCTCCGACATGGGAAAGGAATTCGGCAGGTACCGTGGAAGCGACATCTCACGTTGGCGTGAGTAATGGTGGACACGGTGGTAAATGTTCCATGACAGTGCCAGTGTGGATATCGCACTGCAGCGATCCGAACAATGAAAGGTTGGTGTACGCTCTCCTGGATACACAATCCGATACAACCTTTATTCTGAATCAAGTCAGTGACTCTCTTGGACTTCATGGAACTGATGTGAAGCTGTTACTTTCTACGATGTCTGCTGACAGTCAGTTGGTAGATAGCCAAAGACTAGATGGACGCACAGTCCGTGGCTACGACAGCTCGTTAAGGATAAACCTTCCGATAACTTACACGAGAGATCTTATGCCGGCTAACAGATCCCATATTCCGACACCGGATGTGGCTAAACATTGGCCACACTTGCAAGGGATTGTTGATAAACTGACACCGTTGTTAGACGCTGACATCGGATTACTGATAGGGTACAACTGTGCGCAAGCCCTTACTCCACGCGAGGTCATACCTCCGGTCGACAACGGTCCATTTGGACAAAGAACTGATTTAGGATGGGGGATTGTCGGCATAGCGAATTCCGAGGACATCGAAACGCATGACCAACTTACTCGGACAGTTCCAACTAATCTGTTGTCCAGATCGTCTGATGGAACACCAGTTCAAGTTCAAGAACTACCGTGAAGGAAATGATCAACCCCAGTGCGGTGTCGCGAATGATGGAGCTGGACTTCATTGAGAAACATGCGGATGACAATATACTCTCCTATAATGATCAAGTGTTCCTGGACAAAATGCGTGATGGTATTCGTCTAAGGAATGACAGCCACTATGAAATGCCATTGCCATTCAAGGAGTCCAATCCGAATCTCCCGAACAACCGGACGCAAGCAGTCAGTCGGCTGATGAATCTTCAAGGCAGATTCAAACGAGATATCAAATACCGTGATGATTACGTGAATTTCATGCGAAGTCCCATCGACAGTGGATTTGCAGAAAAGGTGCCTAGTTGTGACCTGTTACGTAATGATGGTGGCGTGTGGTATATCCCCACCACGGGGTTTATCACCCACAGAAACCCGACAAAATACGTGTCGTGTTTGACTGCAGTGCAAACTTCAAAGGATATTCTCTGAACGACCAACTTATTCAAGGCCCAGACCTTACGAACAAGTTAGTGGGTGTTCTGTGTCGCTTCAGACAAGAAAACTTTGCGTTTATGTGCGACATAGAACAAATGTTCTTCCAGTTTCGTGTGTATCCAGAACATAGAGACTTTCTCAGATTCCTCTGGTGGCAAAATGGAGACTTTTGCAGTGAGCCTGTGGAATTTCGCATGAAGGTTCACCTTTTCGGAGCCGTATCCTCTCCAGGATGTGCGAATTACGGACTTAAGGCAACAGCAAACGACAACGAAGCTGAATATGGTTCAGAAACAGTGGAATTCTTGCGACGCGATTTCTACGTGGACGATGGGTTGAAGTCTGTATCAACCATCACGGAAGCTACTGAGCTAATCCACAAAGCCAAGGAAATGTGCTCTAAAGGAGGAATCCGATTACACAAATTTGTTTCGAATTCCAAGAACGTCTTCCAGAACAATTCCAGCTGAAGATCGAGCCAAAGGAGTAAAGGATCTCGATCTGAACTTTGACCCACTGCCAATCGAAAGAGCTCTTGGCGTACATTGGTGCGTCGAAGCTGATGCGTTCAAGTTTCGGATCGTCTTGAAGGACAAACCTTTGACGCGACGTGGATTCCTGTCCACAGTGAGCTCCATTTACGATCCGTTAGGGCTCGTTGCCCCCGTCGTGCTTGTTGGAAAGCAAATTCTTCAAGAAATGTGCCGTGACCAAACTGACTGGGACAGTCCACTCTCGGAAACGTTGAGACCACTGTGGGAACAGTGGAGGGACAGTTTGTTCCACCTCGAAGGTCTCGAAGTGCCTCGTTGCTACAAACCAAGTGACTTTGGAACCGTGAAATCCGTGGAACTGCATCATTTCTCGGATGCCAGCACCACAGGCTATGGACAGTGCACGTATTTACGACTGACCAACGAGCATGAGCAAGTACACTGTGCTTTCGTGCTAGGAAAAGCTAGAGTAGTACCTCTGAAACCAGTCACGATACCCCGACTAGAGTTGACAGCTGCTGTCGTTTCAGTGAGAGTCAGCAGCATGCTGAAACAGGAACTTCAGTACGAGAATGTCACAGAAATATTCTGGACGGACAGTAAGGTCGTGTTAGGCTACGTAACCAACGACACTCGACGATTCCATGTGTTTGTCGCAAACCGGATACGACAGATTCGTGATCGCAGTGAACCATCTCAGTGGAAATACGTACCTACAGATAGAAATCCTGCCGACTATGCTTCCCGAGGGCTTCACGCTGCAGACCTTGTCTCCTCACGCTGGATTACTGGACCCGAATTCCTGTGGGAGAAATCTATTCCAGATGCACCTGTGGATAAAATGGAACTTACGTTAGATCCACGTGATCCAGAAGTGAAAGCCAACGTCGCTGCCACTCAAGGCCAGATCTCCGAGAAGTTCGACTTGGATAGATTGAAATACTTCTCTTGTTGGCATCGTGCCAAAAAGGCCATTGATGTGTGTCTCAGGCTGAAACAGCTATTAAAGGCCCGTAAGATAAAGTTCCCATCCAGTAAAGGAGCTCCAGGCCTGAATGCGACTAAATCTTCATACGAACCTGTACAAGTGGAGGATCTCTATCAGGCAGAACTAGAAATAATCCGTCATGTTCAGAGAGAAGCCGTTGAGGACGAAATAAAGACTATCAACGCCAAACCAGAGAACCACAAGCAAGGCTTGAAGTCTACGAGTCCCATATTCCGGTTGGATCCTTTCCTGGACACCGAAGGAGTAATGCGGGTCGGAGGTCGTCTCAAACACTCCCAATTAGCTTTAAACATGAAACATCCGATTATCTTGCCAAAATCCCATCACGTGACAACGATGATCATTGGATATTACCACGAGAAGGCCTGTCATCAAGGACGTGGCATGACGACGAATACTTTGCGTGAAAACGGTTACTGGATTGTGGGATGTAGCACCGTGGTGTCAAGTTACATCTCAAAATGCGTCACGTGCCGTCGACTACGACATGCTACTCGAGAGCAGAAGATGTCAGATCTTCCGCCGGACAGACTAGAAGACGTACCGCCATTCACGTATTGTGGCGTTGATTTGTTCGGCCCATGGATCATTAGAGAGGGACGAAAGGAGCTTAAAAGATATGGCGTTCATTTCATCTGTCTAACATCACGAGCGGTGCACATAGAAACAGCTGCTTCCCTGGAAACGGATTCCTTTATCAACGCCTTGCGTCGTTTCCTCAGCATTCGTGGTCCAATCCGGCAACTACGTTGTGATCGTGGCACCAACTTCGTTGGTGCGGAAAGAGAACTCCGTGAAGCGGTCAAGGAAATGGACCAAGCTCGTGTCAAGGAATTTCTTCTGAGGGAATCCTGTGATTTCTTTGATTTCAAGATGAATGTTCCTCACGCTAGCCATATGGGCGGAGTCTGGGCGCGCCAGATTAGGACAATAAGAAATGTGCTCTCAGTGATACTTCACCAAGGAGGCTCTCAGCTTGATGATGAATCTCTGCGAACATTCATGTGCGAGGCCGCCGCTATCGTGAATAGCCGTCCGTTGACAACAGAGAATTTGAATGACCCCAACTCTCTAGAGCCGCTCACCCCGAACCACTTACTTACCCTAAAGTCGAAAGTCATCT
>JAVTVY010031072.1:0-128296 GCA_036873755.1 Hanleya hanleyi
AAATGTATGATGGCCGATAGGGTCCATCGCTGCGTGCGTTTAGTTTGTGGCATGCGAAGGGGCGAAGGGGCGAAGGGGCTATGCGAAGGGGCGAAGGGACTATGCGAAGGGGCGAAGGCGCGAAGGCGCGATGCGATGCAAAAATAGCGATGCGAAGCGGCTATGCGAAGGGGCGAAGGGGCTATGCGAAGGGGCGAAGGGGCGAAGGCGCGATGCGAAGGGGCGAAGGCGCGATGCGATGCAAAAATAGCGGCTATGCGAAGGGGCGAAGGGGCTATGCGAAGGGGCGAAGGGGATATGCGAAGCCGCGAAGGGGCTATGCGAAGGGGCGAAGGGGCGAAGGGGCGATGGAGCGAAGGGGCGATGGAGCGAAGGGGCGATGGAGCGAAGGGGCGATGGAGCGAAGGGGCGATGGAGCGATGGAACGACGGCGCGAAGGGGCGATGGAGCGAAGGCGCGATGGAGCGAAGGGGCGATGTAATACGTCACTGACTCGGATTTGCGCATGTCTGAATGCGAAACCGGAAGGCGAAGGGGCGAAGGGGCGATGGAGCGAAGGGGCGAAGGGGCGATGGAGCGAAGGGGCGATGGAGCGATGGAGCGAAGGGGCGATGGGGCGATGGAGCGATGGAGCGATGGAGCGAAGGGGCGATGGAGCGATGGAGCGAAGGGGCGATGTGGGGGGATGTGACGACACTGACCTGGATTTGCGCATGTCTGAATGACAACGAGGGTTATTTGGTCCGTGTAACACTTGCCAATTCAGCTTTTTATCTTGCAAAATTGAAATTAGAAAGATGGAAAGCTCTACATCGCTCCCGTATTCGAGCTGTCCATCTCGCAAAATTGAAAGTAGAAAGATGGAAAGCTCTACATCGCTCCCGTGTTCGAGCTTTCCGTCTCGCAAAGTTGAAAGCTGAAAGATGGAAAGCTCTACATTGCTCCCGTGTTCGAGCTTTCCATCTCGCAAAATTGAAAGTAGAAAGATGGAAAGCTCAACATCGCTCCCGTATTCCAGCTTTCCAAAATGAGTTTATGTCATATAGAAATATGAGAGCGATACTTTATTAAAATAATCTGGTTTCTCCAAACTTACAACATTTGCATTTACGACAAATGTATGCGTGCACCTTGCACAGTTCAATTTTCGTTTTTTTCTGTTTTTTTTTGGTTTCGCAAAATCAAAAATTGAAATTTGACCTTCAATGAGATTACAAAAACAAAAAACGAAAATTGAAATTTGTCACTCAATTTTCAATTTTCGTTTTTGTTTGTTTGTTTGTTCGTTTATTCACCAGATAAAACATATGTACAGTAAAGTTGAAATTTATACACATACATCATGAAAATCTGGCGGGATGAAAACCCCAAAGGGCTTGTAATGTCCCAAGTAATATAAAAATGAATATTTAAAGACAGATTTATACTGGATTTAGATAAACAAGACTGGGTGAAGATTAAGTATAAATTCGGTGAATAAACAGAAATCATAAAAAAAATCACAATTTGTTTGCCATATAACATATTCCTGGGTCGGTGAGAGCCTTATACATTAAGTAAATATTCTTTCAGTTTTGATTTGAAAAGTGATATGGATTCACATGACTTTAAGGTTTACGGCAACTTGTTCCATTCTTTTGGAGCAATGATTTTAGGAGTATGTAAAGAAAGATTTGTCCGATAGAAAGGTCGATATAAATTATACAAATGACCACGCGTAAGGTAGGCGTGTACCTGGAACTGCTTCGTAAAATAATTTTGAAATCGAACTGGAACAAACTCGAATTTATGAAGAAACTTATGGGCAAACTGGAGAGTGATCATGAGGTAAAGGTTCAGTTCTGACAATCTCAGGATCTTGTAGGAGGCAAACAAAGGCGCAGTGTGCTCAAGTCTAGAGCTCAGTGAAATAATTCTAACGACTCTCTTCTGCAGTAAAACAAGTGTATGAAGATGACTCGGCTAAGTATTAGACCATACCACATTGCAATAAGATATATATGGATAAATCAAAGAATAATAAAGAATTTTGCTTCACGCAAAAATGAAAATCAAATATTGAAAATTGCCTCGTTTTTCGTTTTTTTTGATTTTAACTTCGACTTATCAATGTTAAGTTCGCACGTGGAAGGGTTATGATGTAACTTCCGTTACGATGAGTAGAATAGAAAACGCAAATCGTGTCGTATAAGAGGTGTGGAGCGTGAGAGGCATGTGACCCACCAGGCCATCCTCGGGAGACAGTGTATCGATCGATTTGTTAGGGTATCTATACACTGCCTTGGTTAGTTGCCCACGGTAGTTCTGGATAAAAATAGATCAAGGAGAGTAGTATACAGACGGCATATTGACTCTCATTGACCTGGCGTAAGAATCTGGCGTAGAGATCAAGCGCATTATAGTACCGGCAAAAACCGGCAATGGTGTGCGCCGTCTCAAAAAGGACACCGTCTCATGTGGAGGTCACGTGATGGTCAAGTGCATGGGACATGTATTCCTCCGCAGTGATGCGGTCTGGCGGTGATGCGGTCTGCCTCCGCGGACAGAAAGTAGTCCCAAATACGTGGGTTTTCGTGAGAATGTTCGGCAATCTTCAGGAGCGGGAGGGGCCCGTACTGGACTGATTGGATCGAGTGAGGTGTCAAAGTGAAGCGCTCCTCCAGGACCATCCAGTCATGGGTGGGTGCATGTAAAATTAGGATTTGTCCCGAAAATATAAAAAGCGGAACACGGACTTCACCCCTACACTAGGGGAAAACCCCTATCAACCCTAACGCAAAGGGCTAATATCGATCCCTGGCTTATCGGGGCCTGCTGAGAGAGTGGGGGAGTGGGTGTATGTAAAATGAGGATTTGTCCCGAAAATATAAAAGGCGGAATACGGACTTTACCCCTACAATAGGGGAAAACCCCTATCAGCCCTATCCCAAAGGACGAATATCGGTCCCCGGGCTTATCGGATTCTGGGTGCATGGGTGGGTGCATGTAAAAGTTTCTCCAGAAAAGATATAAAAAGCGGAACACGGACTTTACCCCTACAATAGGGGAAACTCCGATCAACCCTATTCCAAAGGGCGAATATTGGTCCCCCTGGCTTATCCGGGCCTGCTGAGAGAGGTAGGGTGGGTGAGTGGGTGCATGTAAATTGAGGATTTGTCCCGAAAATATAAAAAGCGGAACACGGACTTTACCCCTACAATAGGGTGCACTCCAGGGATTCTTCCATTGAGCAAGGATTAGATCATGGGTCCTTTTTTTGGCCACCAGTTGTCGTAAACTCTTCACCCAAATCACTTATATGTATATATTTTCTGAAAGAGCATGATTAAGCTATTATTTTAAGACGTAGCACTGCTATGATATATAAAAATGAATCTCAAACATTCCCCTCCAAGCTTTCTTCATTTTTCCTAGAAACCCCCTTAAAATGTCGAAAAATGGCCAAATTTGGCTCAATTTCCAGAAAAATCTGTAAGAGCGATTTCAATTAAACTTCTTACTCACGTTCCCAGGCCCGGTCTCAACTTAAAAAGGCAAAAAAAGTGGGGGTCAGCATGCCCATTTTTTGTCAGATTTTCTTCCCGTAAATGAATACGGATTTTTAGGTACACCCAAGCGGCATAACTGAGGCAGGACAAAATTTACTCCAACATCCCGATCACCGTGTAGACGAAGCCAGCCATCGATCTGTTCGTGCTCGTTTGAAGCGTTGATAATGCTGAATAGGATGGTATTATAGGTATAAGCTATTAAGAAGACAAGAAGAATTATGATGTAGCAGAACACGGGCAGTCTATCGTATTATGAAATTAGACCGGGGCCATTACTACGAAACTGTGGAGGGCCACCATAGGGGAAAACTCCTATCAAACCTATCCCAAAGTATAGTCACAGGATATTCATTCACATTGACCTTTGACCTCTTGGCACTCAGAGCAAGTATAAGCCATATTGACGGTTGAACGTCCACTGTGCGTGTTTTGGCAATACACTTGCTTTTATACACAGTAACGCCCGTCAACGCTTAGCTTAACGCTTCAAGGAAAGTGAGGCAGAACCTACCTTCTGGGATCGTATTGTGACAGCAGCTATCAATACTCATGCTGCAGCGATCGAGGACGCCAGACAGGATAACTTACATCAGGCGTACACCCAAATGCGCCCCTTCATCAGGAAAACAGCCATGGCGATCTATGAACAGTATACCTTACTACCGCTTGAAATGAAAGGTGACCCCACGCACAGGTCCATCATGAAGACCAAGGGTCACTTGGAAGAGGATATGGGGCTACCACCCACTGAGGCCCTGGAAAATGCGATTAGGATGCGCAAGCAACTCTTTCAGGACATGCTGCCCGAGTCTTCTTGAATTGTAAACATACCCAACGCGGCTCCCCCTGCGTGGGTATGATGTCCTGGAGGGGAGAATAAACCATATGAAAAAAAACATGTTGTTGTTGTTGTTCACTCATCCCTCATCCTTGTTGTTGTTGTTTTTCTTTCATCTGTGTATATTATGGCGTCACGGCGTTATGCTAGGGCGTTAAGGCGTAACGACAGGTGTTAAGGCGTAACGACGGGAGCTCGGAGCTCGGAGATGGAGTAGTCGGGAGCTCGGAGCTCGGGGATGAGGCAGGCGGGAGCTCGGAGCTCGGGGCCCCAAAATTGTGGCGTTCTATACTACTCCTAAATGTAAGATGAGGACCCGGATGTAAAACTGATACCCCACACGGTCCGTTTGACCAGGAATGGTCCCTCAATCACTCAGCAAACCCCACGAATCCACAAAATGCCTGCTTTCTATACTACGACCAGACTGCGCATGCGCAAAATGATGAAAACGGACAATACATTAGTCCAGTCGGATCCCACTCACTCACTCACTCACTCACTCACTCACTCACTCACTCACTCACTCACCATCGTTAGTGTGTCCATGCATTAAGACGGGCGTTGGGCACGCCTCACTCACTCACTCACTCACTCACTCACACTCACTCACTCACTCACTCACTCACTCACTCACTCACTCACTCACTCACACACTCACTCACATGAAAGTACCCGGATGTAGGTCAGACAGGTCTAAACATGTTCCCCAGGGTCACGCCCGATTCACGCCTACCGGAAGTGACGCCATACACCTACGAATCCTAACCCCAGATACAGAGTAGTACTCTTGCACTCATTGACTTTTGTGTACTTAAAGAGCATATTGACGCCCATTGACCCCAAGAGGTCAAAGGTCAATGTGGATGAATATCCTGTGGCTGTACTTTGAGATAGGGTTGATAGGAGTTTTCTCCTATTGTAGGGGTAAAGTCCGTGTTCGGCTTTTTATATTTTCGGGACAAATCCTCAATTTACATGCACCCACTCCCCCACCCTACCTCTCTCAGCAGGCCCCGATAAGCCCGGGGGACCTATATTCGCCCTTGAGGATAGGGCTGATAGGGGTTTTCCCCTATTGTAGGAGTAAAGTTCGTATTCCGCCTTTTATATTTTCGGGAAAAATCTACATTTTACATACACCCACTCCCCCACTCTCTCAGCAGGCCCCGATAAGCCAGGGACCGATATTAGCCCTTTGCGTTAGGGTTGATAGGGGTTTTCCCCTAGTGTAGGGGTGAAGTCCGTGTTCCGCTTTTTATATTTTCGGGACAAATCCTAATTTTACATGCACCCACCCATGACTGGATGGTCCTGGAGGAGCGCTTCACTTTGACACCTCACTCGATCCAATCAGTCCAGTACGGGCCCCTCCCGCTCTTGAAGATTGCCGAACATTCTCACGAAAACCCACGTATTTGGGACTACTTTCTGTCCGCGGAGGCAGACCGCATCACCGCCAGGCCGCATCACTGCGGAGGAATACATGCCCCATGCACTTGACCATCACGTGACCTCCACATGAGACGGCGTCTTTTTTGAGACGGCGCACACCTTTGCCGGCTTTTGCCGGTACTATTATGCACTTGACCTCTAGGCCAGATTCTTACGCCAGGTCAATGAGAGTCAATATGCCGTCTGTATACTACTCTCCTTGATCTATTTTTATCCAGAACTACCGTGGGCAACTAACCAAGGCAGTGTATAGATACCCTAACAAATCGATCGATACACTGTCTCCCGAGGATGGCCTGGTGGGTCACATGCCTCTCACGCTCCACACCTCTTATACGACACGATTTGCGTTTTCTATTCTACTCGTCGTAACGGAAGTTACATCATAACCCTTCCACGTGCGAACTTAGCATTGATAAGTCGAAGTTAAAATTTAAAAAAACGAAAAACGGACAAGTCGAGGCAATTTTCAATATTTGATTTTCATTTTTGCGTGAAGCAAAATTCTTTATTATTCTTTGATTTATCCATATATATCTTATTGCAATGTGGTATGGTATAATACTTAGCCGAGTCATCTTCATACACTTGTTTTACTGCAGAAGAGAGTCGTTAGAATTATTTCACTGAGCTCTAGACTTGAGCACACTGCGCCTTTGTTTGCCTCCTACAAGATCCTGAGATTGTCAGAACTGAACCTTTACCTCGTGATCACTCTCCAGTTTGCCCATAAGTTTCTTCATAAATTCGAGTTTGTTCCAGTTCGATTTCAAAATTATTTTACGAAGCAGTTCCAGGTACACGCCTACCTTACGCGTGGTCATTTGTATAATTTATATCGACCTTTCTATCGGACAAATCTTTCTTTACATACTCCTAAAATCATTGCTCCAAAAGAATGGAACAAGGTGCCGTCAACCTTAAAGTCATGTGAATCCATATCACTATTCAAATCAAAACTGAAAGAATATTTACTTCATGCATAAGGCTATCACCGACCCAGGAATATGTTAATTGGCAAACAAATGCACATCGTTCATTTAGGATTTCTGTTTTTTCACCGAATTGATACTTAGTCTTGTTTATCTAAATCCAGTATAAATCTGTCTTTAAATATTCATTTTTATATTACTTGGGACATTACAAGCCCTTTGAGGTTTTCATCCCGCCAGATTTCCATGATGTATGTGTATAAATTTCAACTTTACTGTACATATGTTTTATCTGGTGAATAAACGAACAAACAAACAAACAAAAACGAAAATTGAAAATTGACTGACAAATTTCAATTTTCGTTTTTTGTTTTTGTAATCTCATTGACGGTCAAATTTCCATTTTTGATTTTGCGAAACCAAAAACAAACAAAAAAACGAAAATTGAACTGTGCAAGGTGCACGAATACATTTGTCGTAAATGCAAATGTTGTTTGGAGAAACCAGATCAATTTAATAAAGTATCGCTCTCGTATTTCTATATGACATAAACTCATTTTGGAAAGCTGGAATACGGGAGCGATGTTGAGCTTTCCATCTTTCTACTTTCAATTTTGCGAGACGGAAAGCTCGAACACGGGAGCAATGTAGAGCTTTCCATCTTTCAGCTTTCAACTTTGCGAGACGGAAAGCTCGAATACGGGAGCCATGTAGAGCTTTCCATCTTTCTACTTTCAATTTTGCGAGATGGGAAGCTCGAATACGGAAGCGATGTAGAGCTTTCCATCTTTCTACTTTCAATTTTGCAAGATGAAAAGCTGAATTGTCAAGTGTTACACGGACCAAATAACCCTCGTTGTCATTCAGACATGCGCAAATCCAGGTCAGTGTCGTCACATCGCCCCTTCGCTCCATCGCCCCTTCGCTCCATCGCCCCTTCGCTCCATCGCTCCATCGCCCCTTCGCTCAGCATCGCCCCTTCGCTCCATCGCTCCATCGCCACTTCGCTCCATCGCTCCATCGCTCCTTCGCTCCATCGCTCCATCGCTCCATCGCCCCTTCGCTCCATCGCTCCATCGCCCCTTCGCCTTCCGGTTTCGCATTCAGACATGCGCAAATCCAAGTCAGTGACGTATTACATCGCCCCTTCGCTCCATCGCGCCTTCGCCCCTTCGCTCCATCGCCCCTTCGCGCCTTCGCTCCATCGCTCCATCACCCCTTCGCACCATCGCCCCTTCGCCCCTTCGCATAACCCCTTCGCGGCTTCGCATAGCCCCTTCGTCCCTTCGCATAGCCCCTTCGCCCCTTCGCATAGCCCCTTCGCCCCTTCGCATAGCCGCTATTTTTGCATCGCATCGCGCCTTCGCCCCTTCGCATCGCGCCTTCGCTCCTTCGCATCGCCCCTTCGCCCCTTCGTATAGCCCCTTCGCCCCTTCGCATAGCCCCTTCGCATCGCTATTTTTGCATCGCATCGCGCCTTCGCCCCTTCGCATAGTCCCTTTGCCCCTTCGCATAGCCCCTTCGCCCCTTCGCCCCTTCGCATGCCACAAACTAAACGCACGCAGCGATGGACCCTATCGGCCATCATAGAAATGCTCGGCAGATAGTTGTGCTACTCTTAATGTGTAATTTCACCTCACTGACAGACAAAACATATTCATGGCCTAAATCCGGCAACAGCTATGGCATTTATTCCTCTGACTTTGAGAAGTTTCTATATGTTTCTATTCATAACATGAGCAGTGTGACTAACGTCACAGGACCTACGAAGTAGAGTAGGCATTAGGACTCGAACGCGAACTGAACTCTTGGAAATCCCCACCCAGAGTTGAAATCCTGCCTATATTAAGATGGGCACCGCCCAAGTCAGAATCGCCAGTGATTTTCATAAAAATCAGCAGAAATTTTCATCAAAAGTAGGTCAGCTCAGAACTTGTTGGTAACAGTCTCCTAATGCGCCTTCATTCCAAAAATAAATAACGATCGCCGATTTAATTTTACAATTTTTTAACAGATTGAATAATAAAAAGTTCAGTAGATTTCAAGCTTTACGTGTGAAAATACATTTACATCTCTTTAATGGTTTTCAGTGCCCTTGTCCAGGATCAAAACAACTTTTTGAATGACATTATTTTCCCAACAATACAACAAATTTTTATATATAGTACTATAGTAGAAAGGTAGCATTTATGTAGTTTACGGTAATTCAACTCGAGACCAACACCTTCTCTACACAAGATAATAATGATTCTATGTCATTCTCCTGAGCATAACCGGTACAAAGACGAATAAATAGCGTCTCTACATCCCGTTGTTTACTAGATATATGAGACAACACATTTTGGGTATCGGCAATCTGATGAATGTACTATTCCGGTTTTCTTGTTTCACATTATATTCTATGACGGTTGATCGGTGATTTTCTTCATTGATAAACATTAAACCACCTCAGATTCGTTGTGTGAATCGGAATTACATTGCTGTGACACACCAACACACTCCGTGGCAGTCATTCTGTATCCGCTAATCAAGGAATCAAAATGGATCAAGATTTGAAATGACAAGAAAAATTTAGACATATTTTGTTTTGTTTTTTGTTTAAATTATATCCCAGTGTGATATATAGTCAATATTCAAGAGGTACAAAAAAAATCAAAGTATGTGCTCATATTTTCACATCATAATCAAAGTTACTTTATCTAGTTAAATTCTACCCAAAGAAAATAAATTAAAACCCTTTAAACATGCCGTCAATGCCAAATGTTGAGTTTTATACAGCTGTAGATCAGGGCTCTGGGTGCATATATCATATTTCCATACATTTGATGCACACAACAGCGGCAAAAACAAAGCCTCCTTGAACAACCTATCTTTATACAGGAAACTCTTAACTCAGAAAATACCATTCTCTCTCAAAAGAAAACAATTTACGCCAGGAAGGCCTTTTTTATTAAGCTAATTTTGTTAGGTAGGGGCCTACTTAGATTCGATAATTGTCACGAAATTTCTTTGATTATATCTTAATTGCAACCATGTTTGTTCCTCAAACCTGACATGCTATGTACATGTATAACACACTTTCATTTGAGAGTCCAGACATTCCACCATTTATGTGAACAAATTGTACTCAACATGGAATAATTAAATTCACACTTCCCATTTCTACCGTATCAGTACTATGTTACTATCTGTAGCAGTTGAAACCCAGTAAAACTTAAACAATTAAAACCAGTAAAGAAATTTGTCTGTTGAATAACAGAAAATATGGTATGGAGATTTGAATGAGTAAACTACTAAACAACTTACATGATACCAACAAAATGTCCCAACACAAGCTGACAAATTCCTTGGGTGACTTGCAGGATGGCTTTGTTTCACCCTCAGTAAACTTTTATCATTGTTGCTCACAGGCTAATCTGAAGGATGATACCACATCTTTCTTTGTTCTGCTGGGTTATTGCACCAGGCTGAGTTAATTGGTTGATGTATGATATTTCACCACCAGTGGCAATTTGACCTAAATTTGAAGCCTGATTTGGTCTGTGATGAAATGTTCGGATGTGAAATAGGATACACGTTAAAGGCCACAGTTTACATATATCTATAACAACATGAGCAGTGTGACTAACGTCACAGGACCTACGAAGTAGAGTAGGCATTAGGACTCGAACGCGAACTGAACTCTTGGAAATCTCCACCTCCAGTTGAAATCCTGCGTATATTAAGATGGGCACCGCTCAAGTCAGAATCGCCAATGATTTTCATCAAAAATCACCAGAAATTTTCATCAAAAGTAGGTCAGCTCCAAAAATAAATAACGATCGCCGATTTAATTTTACAATTTTTTAACTAAAGGAAACAGATTGAATAATAAAAAGTTCAGTAGATTTCAAACTTTACGTGTGAAAATACATTTACATCTCTTTAATGGTTTTCAGTGCCCTTGTCCAGGATCAAAACAACTTTTTGCATCGCATTATTTTCCCAACAATACAGCAAATTTTTATATATAATACTAAAGTAGAAAGGTGGCATTTATGTAGTTTACGGTAATTTAACTCAAGACCAACACCTTCTCTGCACAAGATAATAATGATTCCATGTCATTCTCCTGAGCATAACCGGTACAAAGATGAATAAATAGCGTCTCTACATCACGTTGTTATCTAGATATATGAGACAACACATTTTGGGTATCGGCAATCTGATGAATGTACTATTCCGGTTTTCTTGTTTCACATTATATTCTATGACGATTGATCGGTGATTTTCTTCATTGATAAACATTAAACCACCTCAGCTTCGTTGTGTGAATCGGAATTGCATTGCTGTGACACACCAACACACTCCGTGGCAGTGATTCTGTATCCCCTAATCAAGGAATCAAAATGGATCAAGATTTGAAATGACAAGAAAAATTTAGACATGTTTTGTTTACACATGTAATTTTTTGTTTAAATTATATCCCAGTGTGATATATAGTCAATATTCAAGAGGTACAAAAAAAACCTCAAAGTATGTGCTCATATTTTCACATCATGATCAAAGTTACTTTATCTAGTTAAATTCTACCCAAAGAAAATAAATTAAGACCCTTTAAATATGCCGTCATGGCTTTGTTTCACCCTCAGTAAACTTTTATCATTGTTGCTCACACAGACTAATCTGAAGGATGATACCACACCTTTCTTTCTTCTGCTGGGTTATTGCACCGGGCTGACTTAATTGGTTGATGTAGGATATTTCATCACCAGTGGGCAATTTGACCTGAATTTGAAGCCTAATGTGGTCTGTGATGAAATGTTTGGATGTGAAATAGGATACACGTTAAAGGCCACGGTTTACATATATCTATAACAATATACTGAATTGTGTGTATTGAGGCTGGCAAGTTGGTAAGTAGCAGTGTAGATAAATGCACTAACAAAATGATGGAAAATTAGCATTTCCTATTTCATAAAAACAATTACGGATGGCATATCCCACCAGATTTTGTACTGTGTTATATACACAGTGAAACATACAGCGAAGGGTTCCCGATGGGCATGACAGTGCACTCGCTGAGCCATCAATAAATAATTAAAAAAATAATTATAAATCAAATTTTCATCAGAATTCGGTCAGCTCAGAACTTGCTGGTAACAATGCCCTAATGCACGTTCATGCCAAAAATCAAGGTTCTGATGTCAACGGTTCTCCTTATTTTGCTGACGAAAGGACTCGGATGGACTGACTGACTGACTAACTCACTCACTCATTACCGGACAATTTGCGATCTGTAGCCTACTTCGTAGGAATAAGCCAGAATAAGTTTCTGTTCATTTTACATTTGGTGATTCCGAAATGAATCTTTGAAATTTTGAATTTTTAGCCGTCGTGTAACGACGTGCTATTCTGAGCGTCTTCATAAAACTGTTCACTGGCCAATCAGGACAGTCCCTGGCCCCGCTAGCGCTTCACTACCCGGCCAAGACGTCATTCTGACAAAAATAGTTCTATGTTGTTTTGGATAAAAATGGACTGCTGCAGGCTTTCATCCTATCCTCTTTATGACCAACAAGAAGTACGGACCTGGAGCATTGTTTAAGCTTGTATTGTTCGAATGTTGTGTTTTAGGTCGAAAGAATACTTTGCACCGTTGATACAAGTCAGAAATAGATAAAAGTCAGAAAAATAGTACCGTGAAGTCAAACCCCAGAACCCTTCCAATCGTGTTTATGCAAAAGACTCAAATGGACCCTGCCACCATTCACTTTACCTATAGCCCTGTACAAAAACTTCATTTCACAAAACCTGAATCTTACCGCCAAACAGTCCTTATCAAGATATTTCTTTCTTCAGATGTGAATATGCGTCATCATTTGATTCCAAAAAACCAACAGTGCTGTTTGTTTTTGTTTTTGTTTTCAAATAAACGACCGTTAGCTTTGATGTGGTGGTGGTGTTGTTGTATTCGTAACAGTTATATAATTATTTACCGATTGTTTGTTTTCTTTCCTCTGCCGAATCCCCCAAAATGCGCTGCAGTTGATTAATTAGATAATTATCAGTTAATTAATTTGATTCACTCTGGTTAATCCAATTTGTTGCGACACAGAGCAGTTCGATTAATCTAGCACTTTTAATCTCCGTCAAAGGCTACATGACTTGGTGAAGACCCACTGTGCGGAGACTGCCAGGGCGTTTTTTCGCCGTCGGTAAGTGACAATATCCATACAAATCTATGGCCCTACCATAGCTTTGTTTGGTACGAAACCGGTTTTTTTTAGCACACTCCACAAAGCACACAGGGCTATTCTGAGAAATGACTGCGCGGGGAGCGTCCTAATCTGACCAGATTTCCTGAACTGTTGTGCTTAAATTATTCCTGAATCAGGCAACACTATTGAGCCTGATTCACCACAGCCTAACTAAGCATCATTTGTAAACTGCGCTACTGGGTTAAAGGCGTAAATGAACCGATAATCAGTTATCGAAAATATTTCGCCTTGTTGAAGAGCCAACAGAACAAAAAACTGAACATCGTTTTTAATTGAAATCAAAACGTCATACACATCCATAGCAGGTTGGAATCAAATACCATTATATCAAGTACATCTGATAAAGTTCACTGACCTGGTAAAGGTACGTTTGTGAAATAATGTTCTGGTTCTAGGGCTAAGGGTATATAAATATTTGACATGTAGCAGTCATTAGTATAACAGACACATGATGAAATTAATCCTTGAAATTCGGTTAAGTGTTCGAAGGCAGGGTCGATCGACATGGTATAAGGGGAGATAACCTTGCATGGAAGTTGCCCAATAGACTCAAAAGACGACGGCAATCAGGGCCAATGAACCTCTCGTTAGTTAATTAGTTTACTTTTGTAGTACAGCACTCCACAATACTATTTTAAATTGATTGGAGAACTTGGTCGTTCTGCGACAAACTAATTTTCTCTCTGTGTGTTATCATACATGATGATAATATGATAATATTATCATATTACAAGCTGTTTTTCTGTGTATTTTCAGGAGCACATTTCTCGCCGGAAGACGAAAATAAACGCACGAGAACCGCTTACACGAGGGGACAACTTCTGGAACTGGAGAAAGAATTTCATTTCAACAAATATATATCTCGACCCAGGCGGATAGAACTGGCCGCCATGTTGAATCTGACAGAACGGCATATCAAAATATGGTTTCAGAATCGCAGAATGAAGTGGAAGAAAGATGAGGCGAAGAGACGACCGCGCCCGCTATCGGCCAACGGATCCGCGCCAAACACGCCTGCGCAGGATATGTTAGATGAAGCCGAGAATCACATTTGTGTGAAGAGTGAATCTGACAACAGCATTATCTCCTCAGATATAAGCAGACCAGCACGGTCAGACTCTGTTGATATGTGTAACGGTAGCGATTCTTCCAAGGAGAACGGACTATCACCGGCACCAGATTCTCCCACATTTAATTCCACTTAACTTTGGTTGCCACAAACTATTCGCCGAACTTCGGTTGTGTTAGCAGGAATCATCTCCAACAATGCCTCTTATCTAATTGATAGTGCTAAGTAAAAGTGAGTTGTGGTGAAGTTTTGAAGGCTTCATGGCCTTAGCGAACCACTGACAGAAGCAAGAACTGTACTCGAGACGGTTGTTGGCTTACATCTGAGATATCATATCTATCATATTATATCCCATCTTGGTCTAAATGGTTAGTTCTGACCATAGGGCATTCCATTCAAGCCTTGAGAATATTTAACTCCTTGACTTGTGTCATTTTGATCCCATCATTCACATATATATATATCACAAAATATATTTGATTTTTCCTAATTCGTATAGATAATGTTTCCCAACTGATCGGTTTGCGTTTGATGACTGCAGCAGCTAAGCCACCGATGAATTTCAGATTGATGACGAATTATTCGTTCGACCACCCACACTGATTATTGGAGACCACCCTTTCAGTCAATATGTAATGAATCATTCATGAGCATGCGCATCAGATTTTTAGCCAATGATATTATCTATAACGGGAAAGGGGGGTAAACTTGATTGGTGGAATTGGAGTAGATGCGTGGATGTTTAAACGAAACCAGCAACTATTCTGGTTGTTCGGTCTCCGGCAGTTATAGATCCATCCATAAAACGTGTTATGTGAACGCAGCTTCGATAATCTCAATCAATTATTCACCCTGATCATGCTTTCAAATTGATAATCTTTATAGAGTAAGACAAACTGAATAATTACTCGATCACGTGAACTTTAATTTCCTTACTGACAGAGAGAAACATGAAATGCAACATATATCTGCAGAAATTTTATTAACTTAAAGTGATCGTAAACCCTCAAGTAATGTTTCCATCAAATGAAAGACCATTGCGAACAGTGTCAGAAAATATTTATTTAAATTTTTTACGATTTTATTACACTGAGTAAAAGGCAATTAAAGAATGGTATTCTATGGTGGTCTGTTGCAATCATATTTAGGTCCAGTGACGTCACACTGCCTTAATACATATATTTCAAACTTCGTATGCACTTTCCAATGCTTGATTCAAGCTTAAGTTATGTATACTTTGAGTTTCAACACAGACTCACTGTTCCAATGTGCATGTTCCAAAGTCGGGGAAATTAAATGCAAGATTCAAGTTGACTTGACACTTATGAGTCACCATCTCCCAGATTTTGGTGAAACATGCACATTGGAACAGTGAGCCTGTGTTGAAACTCAAAGTATACACACCTTAAGCTTGAATCAAGCTTTGGAAAGTGCATACAAAGTTTGAAATATATGTATTAAGGCAGTGTGACGTCACTGGACCTAAATATGATTGCAACAGACCACCATAGAATACCATGCTTTAATTGCAGTTTACTCTGTGTAATAAAATCGTAAAAAATTAAAATAAATATTTTCCCACACTGTTTGCAATGGTCTTTCATTTGATGAAAACTTTACTTGAGGGTTTACGATCACTTTAATCAAACGAATTTATTTGTTGCTTCTAGTCAACGTCTCTATGTATACCGGTATATTAGTTTAACTGATCGTCTCGCATAATTAGACCTTAGTGTGTATATCGGGGATGATTCGCACTACATGTGTATTCTACAGGATTTCGAATGGAGGTGATAAGTGGCGGCCGAAAGATGAGAGTAAATCTGGGCTTTACCGCTCGCCTATAGTTAATTTCTCTTACTGCGCTCCTGTACCAGCTTACCTTCCATTCTGACCAGACGGAATTGTCAGGTCAAAACCACTAAAAAACAGCCTTACTTAATATTTAGTAAATCGGTTGGGCACATCTTGACAAAACTACATTCCCTAAAATTCGCCGCCATAAATGGCCAGCCACATCTCTCAAACATATAAAAAAAATTCAGCATACATTCACCACCATTTTTACGAGCTACGGCTGCCAAAAATTAGGTTATTCCGCCCGACACAAGCACAACGAATATGGAAGGTGGGCAATCAAACTGACCCCGAGTTTTCCCCGGTTGTTTGGATAGTTTTTAGTGTTGAATATTACAGAAACATTTTAAAATATATAAAAACCATTTCTCGCCCAGTCAGGACCAATCAAATTTTACCGAAAGTCAAGTCCTGATAATACCCTTAGGCCCCCAAAAATCAATGACGGTTTGTGACCTTAAGGAGTGTATACGTACAGATTTCAGGTAGTTGTAAATGATACCATATTCGATGATCGAAAATGTACTTTTTAATGTAGTTAATCCTGTAACTAGACAGCTAGAGCGAGAGAAGTAGATCGTAAACGAACAATGGTCAGTCTCCTATCATCTCCATTCTAAATCCTGTGTATAATGTAGTCCAAATGCTCTGATTCATAGTTAAGCTGGCTGCCATACGATGGCGTTACAAATCAGGTGTCCATGTCTCAGTCAATCTACAAAGGACATTCAAGCGGGAATTACACTGAGAAAGAGCTGTATTTCATAATACATGTATTATTATATTTTTGTGAGATTTTTGTAGTTTTGTGAGGTTTAATGATCTACGGTTCAGGGTAATAACAAATCTCACCTGAATAGCTGCTTGGTTTTTTGAGACATAACATTGATTTGGAACGGTTCTGGTTGTGTGCCATATTTCATTGATATATACGTCGTTATGGCAATGGGGTAATAAACTTGTGGCCGACTTTCTGGACTTGTAATGCATGCAGAATGATTCTTTATTGGGTTAAGCTTGATTCGACCTTCCCTTAACCCTTCATGACTTTGACGGTGTAGTTCTTATCATATCTCCCCAACGGCCCGTGAAAACCTATGCTAAGTTGATCCCACCCGATATACATCAACTGAGTGGAGAGGATTCGCTCGTGAGAATATTTAGTGGCTACACTGAGAGCTGGACATGTTTTTTTTGTTCAGAACCCAACAATTTAAATCATATTTCATGGAGTACGCGAGCACATAATACTCGTAAAGAACGCCGACTTTACAGCCGGGAAGCGAGAGCAGAACAAGATTTGTGATATCTGAATAAGACCGTACATACAGTATGTACACAAATCGTCTTCACAGTGTTAGCAGATAATTGTTTATCTCATTATATACTTACGAGGTTGTTTCAATTCTGAACGAAATGATAATATGTCAATGACAGTACTGAAAGTCACCCTCCTCATATTGTATGCTTTTCAAATGTGTAGTTCCTAGAGTTGTTATTCCCAGGACGAACGTCTCATAGACCTACATAAAACCAAAATGTCTATGTAGTGAAGAATTGCATATCTCACAGCAGCACTTTTCAGTATTCGTCTACCACTATTTTTCCGAGTTATTAATGGAAAATCTTTATTCATTATTTTGTGAATTCTCTGTAGTGACTCGTATAGATGTTCACCTGCACACTTTCCAAGAAGTATAATCCCACTTAAAATGGTGTACGTACCAAACTGCATGAATATAGCGACGCCAGGGAATTTCACAAGTTGTATATTTATTGAAGTGTAATAAAGACATCGTTTGATGTGTGAGATATTAATTTTATTAGTTCGTCAGTCTGTTTAACCTAGATCATAAAATGGAACGTTTTGATACGATAAATGAATATACAGAATTGCATGTTCAGCAACATCATCAACAACAATCAGACCAATGGTATGTCAAGATGGACCAGCTTCCTATTCGTATCGATACAAACCTGATAGATTATAAGGACAAGGGTTTGTATATACACTCAGCAGAACATTCGTAATCTACGAGGCTAAGAGTGTCCTGGCTAATAGTGTCCCTTTTCTGTAGAAATTAAGGACGGACATTCAAGATGGAGAAAAACGTCCTAGATAAGCTGGGTTAGAGTAAAGGGCCCGGACAGCCTTAGCCACTGGGAATTGTAAGCCTCCAAACCGGCACCAGTGGCTGGCACGTTTGTCATCTCGGACAAGGTACTTACATAATATTAGAGCAAGAAAATACCTTATATACTGTAGGCCTGGTCCCCGAAAATATCTCCAGCAGTATGTCCAGCATAATGGCAAGTGGAGAACCCTGTTTCTACCGAAACAGTAGGGACTAGAGCCATGGGTATTGCACCCAACGGTTTGCCTCGACCCATGCTTCCGCCCTAGAGTATTGTGGGGGTAGGAGTAGGGTTGCACATGCGCAACCGAACATGAAACACAGTGAAGAGAACCAAAGGGCCTGGAGACATGGCGATTCCATTGAATAAGACGTCTGAACCCAGGCTTTCGCCCTAGCGTAGTGTGGGGGAGGGGAGTAGTGCTGCCCATACGCAGCCGAAAGTGAAACACTGAAGCGAGAAGGAGAGGGATTTCACTGAATGACACGACTGGGCCCAGGCTTCCGCCCTAGAGTTGTGTGGGGAAGGGTGTACGGCTGCATAGGCGCAACCGGAAGTGGTACACTGTACCGAGAACCAGAGGACCTAGAGATATGGGGATTTCATCGAATAAAACTCCTGGACACAGCCTTTCGCCATAGAGTGACGTGGGAGGGGAGTAGGGCTGCACATGCGCAGCCGGTAGCGGAAAGCTGTATCGAGAACCAGATGGTCTAGAAACATGAGGATTTCACCGAATGAAACGCCTGGACACGGCCTTTCGCTATAGAGTGGTGTGGGAGGAGAGCAGGGCTGCACATGCGCAGCTGGAAGAAGTGGAACGCTGTACCGAGCACCAGCGGGCCTAGAGACATGGGAATTTCACCGAATACAACGCCTGGACACAGGCTTTCGCAATAGAGTGGTGTGGAGATGGAAGTAGAGCTGCGCATGGGCAATCGGAACTGGACCACTCTACCGAGAACCAGAGGGCCTAGAGGCATGGTAATTTACCAAATGGCACACTTGGACACAGGCTTCAGCTATTAGAAGTAGAACACTGTACCAAGAACCAGGGGCCTAGAGACACGTGAAAAAAAGTCGTATTGACCTTTGTGCACTTAAACTTGTGGAGCTGACAGAGGTCAAGTGCACTATAGTTCCGGCAAAGGTCACGTGGTTGCCATGGTGACGTCACTTCCAACCTTTGCGGGATGTGTTCTTCCCCGGAGATGCGGTCTGGCGGTGATGCGGTCTGCCTGCGCGGACAGAAAATAGTCCCACGGGGAAAAATGCATGGAATGCATGTATGGACCCTGGGATGTACGTACATGTACTGTACATGTAAGTACTAGGGTCCTAGTGGGAATTGAACCCGGGTCGCTTTATCTAGAGGCCGACGTTCTACCATTAGGCCAAGAGTTATAGGCTACAAACCAAGGTTGAAAATAGCATATATATATATATATATGTCTACCATATGACCCATACTGGCCCACTGGCCAATGTTGAACCTAATGGAAAATTTACTCCTGGTCATTGTAGTATGGGTTGTTTGGTTTTGTCTTTCACATCTTAACACCTAGAACACGATGGGCGAGGTCCCGAAGCGATTGGTTGAATTTTTTTGAAAAAGTGACTGTGCGCATCCGTAGTGGGTGAATAGCGCTGGGTGGACGTTTTGGGATCTAGGTGAGCCCCTATTGGGCCGATGGGGTCGAGTGAGGTATCAATGTGAAGCATACGTGAGGGAGCATCCGACGGTCCGGGTGTGACGTGGAACTGACGTCATTCTACGCATGCGCGATAGACAAAGGGTATGGAAATAGACGTTTTGGGGTCTAGGTGGACCATTAATGGTCCAATGGAGTTGAGTGAGGGACCAATGTGAAGCATTCGTGAAGGAGCATCCGCCTGGACTAGTGTGTCGTCCGTGTTCAACATTCTGCGCATGAGCAGACAGGAAATTGTGAGAAAAGAGTATGGAAATAGACGTGTTGGGGTCTAAGTGGACCACTAGGTTCGATGGAGTCGAGTGAGCTATCAATGTGAAGCATTCGTGAAGAAGCATCTGCCTGGGCTAGTATGTCGTTCGTTTTCAACATTCTGCGCATGCGCAGACAGGGAATTGTGGGAAAAGAGTATGGAAATGTTTGGGGTCTAGGTGAGCCACTAGTGGTCCGATGGAGTCGTATGAGGTATCAATGTGAAGCATTCGTGAAGGAGCATCTGACTGGACTAGTGCGTCATCTGTGTTCAACATTCTGCGCATGCGCAGACAGGGAATTGTGGGAAAAGAGTATGGAAATTACACGTTTTGAGGTCTAAACGTGGGCCACTAGTGGGCCGATGGAGTCGAGTGAGGCATCAATGTAAGGCATTCGTGAAGGAGCATCCGACGGAGTAGAGTCAGAATGGTGTATTTTTTATGGAAAGTCGCGTCAATCTGCGCATGCGCAGTTAGGTGTAGTAAGTAAAGTGGTCATTTTGGGGGCGCGTGGGTGTGTGTTTGGAGTAGAGTAACGGACATTCCCGGAGCTTCCCGTATTTGGAGTCGCATAGCCCTCGGCATGTGACTACTTTCTGTCGGCGAAAGTAGTAACCGTATCACCGGAAATGACCGCATCAACGCAGCGGAAGTGGGAATACCCACCAGGGTCAGTTCCGGGCACATGAACCGCCGAAACTATAGCGACCATGACCTCCGACCTAAGTAGCCAATAATCCAGGGGACAGAAACAAAATGTCAGAGAGTGTACACTCCAAGATACCACCAATATGTTCTCTGATTTGACGTGTGCCCCATAGCGGAAAATCGTCTGTGCTCGTGAATGTTTCGCCTCGAGGAAACGCCGATATCGTCAATGGAGGCATTATGCATTTTACCATATACCAAGGAGAAGCAACGGTATTGGTACTAAGTCTATAGCGGAGATGTTTTCTCTATTGTGGAAACACTGTACTCATCTCTGAGCGAAAAACAGCCATGGGATTTTTATTCATTCGCTCGTATCCGGTTAAATGGCATCAGACCAGAGTTAATCACTTCCGGGTCGGAGCCCTCGAACTACACTGTTTAGAAATTTGAGAGCAGATCATTGTGGATTTCATGAGCTGTTATTTTTCAGCATTTCTGATACATCTGATATTTCAAACTGCAGATGAGGCTTCAAACTGTACTTTCTGGTGTTGATTTGTGCCACTTTGAGGAAAGCATGGCCGATGGAGACATGATCATCGAGGGGTGAGAAGGCTCCCTGTTTACAAATTGAATGACATTCGGTAACACCGATCAGCTGTTAATGGCGGTAATTTGAAATTTCCATGGACTTTAACAGTTAATGTCCCACAAGGTGAATATTGTCATGCCAAGTGGATTTATGCATCGGGAGTTTTCTGAATTTTTTGTGAGTTTTTATGCTAATACATAACAAGTAACAAAATTAATAGTGTTCTGATGCCAAATGTCACCAGATATTTATCCGGACCATTTTAATGCCTAAAACTAATAAGAAACTTCAACCAATCAGAATACCCCGTGGCTCTATTCTTCGGGAACTCCCCAGTTGAAATTTCAGTTACATCTCTACAGAAATTAAAAATTTAAATCGTTCAGAAAAAAAATAACATCTGGCTCACTGAAGAGAAAATATCTCTGAACTTGGCGTATGATACGTCACAACAATAATCAGACTACTCGGCTATCGACATCTAGATCAGTTTGCACATCTAAATGAAAAAAATTCAGGAAAAACGACGGTACCGCCTACTGTACTCACACGGGAGATTTGATCAATCTCTGCATCGAGAAGACGTCAAATCGCTTTTATGCGTCGCAATTCTATCAATTCGATTCCATCACAATTTAAATTAATTTTAAAGCCTATATATGGGTAATATAGCCAGTTCAATTCATGAGTAACAATGTGTCAGTAATGGTGAACAGTTATATATTGACTGCAAAATTAAACAAACTTCTTCTGTTGACAAGGAAAGAGTTTACTTAGTATCGATGTCCCACTTGATAGCGTTAATACCACTTACAAATCATATATAACAAGAATGCTCTTTCTTGAGGAAATAAACCGGTGTCGTATCAGTGATCATTTATATGGTATGGCTGACGAAGAGATTAGTGAGAGAGTGAGGGAGACGACGAGAGACAGTTATATACAGTAAATAGATCATTGAGATTTATCGGTATCCACAAAGCTTACTCCGGATATCGCAAGGCAAATTAATGATTCTCTTAACCCTATATTTTTGGAACCTGTCCAGGCCTGGGGGGGGGGGGGGGAGGCGAAATGCCCCCCCCCCCTCTAATTAGTTTTCTTACCCCTTGGGCTAGGGGGCTGAAACTTACCACACTATACCCTTGGGTCATGCTCTAACAGAAAATATAAAAAATCCAAGATGGCCGCTGTGATGATGTCACAGTGACGTCATTTTCAAAAATGGCATTTTTGGGTCGATTTTTCAGTCAGATTTTTCGAATTTTCTACTTATGGAATTACTCCGCAAAACTGCATGATAAATTAGTAAATATTAATGTGATGTGAAATAAAATAGTTTTTGCCCACTTTTCATCTCGGAAAAGCAGACATTTTGAAGAAATATGACTAAAACACCACTTTTCTGGTACCCCTCTTGGCCGCCATCTTGAATTTACCCATGATCCTCTACTCGGAGTGGGGGTATGCAAATAGACTTAAAATGATCTCAATATGATAAACTATAAAGTCACGGAGTTTCAGCTCTCCATTGTTTGTAGTTCCGGAGATAGCGGAGAAAATTTGGTAGGGCCACCCATCCCCCCCCCCCCCTCCCCCACCAGGCCTGGTAGGGTTAAACTGTGACTTTGATACTTGTGTAAGTGATCATCATACTCAAGATAACGATATGAATAATAAAACGTAATAAAGTTTTCCACCCAACATTCCACTCGTAGTCTGTCTCAGAGGATTCAAAAGCAGCTTCCTACAGTGGTAATCTGGATACTTAACCCACATTACGCTACGTCATCCTTCGCTGCATATATGTATCCCAACGTTATTAATAGAGACGGGTATCCAGTCTACCTACAGTGGGAGAGAAATCGCCACTGCCTCTTTTGACGTCAGAGTTGACAAATCTCCTGGCTTCGATTGCATATACCTTTCGTCTAAACGGCTGCAGGAATGATCTCTGCCCCACCGTAGTAAAAATGTAGAACGGAAGGAACACTTCGTATGATTCGATGATATTCCATTGGTTTGGCGTTTTGATTGGCATAGATCATCAGCGCGTGATGGATAACGCATGAATGAAAGAACGTACCGGTTCTATTTTCAGGTTGTAGCCATAGATACCTACCCCTCCCATCCCCGTCATTTTTTCAATGAAAAGTCCGCCATTGTGTTGCTAAGCCGCGTCACAGCTCTGTAAATTTGTAAAACTGCTCTCCCCCAAAATAGTTCGTTTGCGTTTGTCTTGATAAAGTACCGTACTGATGTTATTTATGACATAATTGAAATATATAATGGTATGGTTGACATAACTGCATAGTTAGAAACTAAATGGTGTGACCGGTTTCGCGTAATAAACCGCGCGCATCATAATGTAACAGCTCATTACATTTTTGTTGCCTGTGGGTGAGATTAGATTTGGAGCTGTTTGTAAAAAGCGGAAAACGGAACGAGGCTTGGTGAATGAGAGTTGACCTTGACGACGTCATAGTTCGAGCGTCCTGCACAGTCTGCGGAACGTAGCCACCTGGCGTCAGTTCGAACTGGCGAACCCCATTGAACAGATTTGCAACAATGTTGCATTGTGATGTGATTAATAGTTGACATCTCGAAACTATTGGGTCAACTTGAAACCGTCGATATATCAGCGCGCATATTAGCCAAGTTGACATGGCTTTGTTCGTTCCTTTACTACGCCATGATGCCTCTCAATGAGCTTACGTGTAAACTCCGGGATCACACGGCTCGTGGGTCGTTCGGCTCTATCCGGCAATAAAACAGCCCCTCCCAGCTCTCTGTCCATTTGTTTTATCGAGTTCGGCAAAGAGTTTGATTGCCGTGAATAGCTCATCCGTCTGCAATCAGTATTCAAACATCAACAGTCGGTTGAATTCTCCGCCATTATATTAGTACGTGTCACGTGATCAGCAAGGTATCGTTCCCACGTGACCGGCCGTACGAAGATAATGGCGGAGAATTCAACCCACCGTTGATGTTTGAAGACTGATTGCAGACGGATGAGCTCTTCACGGCAATCAAACTCTTTGCCTAATTTGATAAAACAAATGGACAGATAGCTGGGAGGGGTTGTTTTATTGCCGGATAGAGCCAAACGACCCACAGAGCTGTGTGATCCCGGAGTTTACACGTACGCTCATTGAGAGGCATCATGGCGTAGTAAAGGAACGAACGAAGCCATGTCAACTTGGCTACGCACATATATACGAGTGAAATCCAAAATACATTGATCAGGATCTTGAGTAACGGCGTTTCAAGTTCCCCATGCAGTGATACGATTTTGGATATCGTTTATTCTGTTTAATCTCTAGAGAACTCATATAGATGGAGACTACAGAGAAAAACACAGAAGAAATACAGCAATAAGGGTTATTCGAACGAATAGATGCAGATGTTAATGTAAGTAAATTCACGTAAGATTTTTTTATGGATATGTACTGCTATATGTATAAGTGGAATACATGACATGAAAATAGATAGGAAGTTCCAGTGTGAACTATTGCGAAATATACCATGCAGTGCCATAAAAAGTGATGTAACACCATTTAGTTTTACCAGAAACAAGGCAGAGAGAATTAAGATGTAACGTTGCGTTCAGCAATATTTCAGCTATATAGCGACGATCATACCAAATTCTACGTATTCCAACAAAAACAATCTTCGAGGCATGGAATACACCTTGAGGCTGATTCCTGTCATAGCAAATTTTCGTGAGTTAATCGTGTATGGCCGATTCTACATCGCCTGATCATCGCTTGATCGAAACGTTTCTGGCAGCTCAGATGAATATATCCTACAGTTTTTGAAACTCGAAGTTGGTTATTATCCACAGATTGAATTACCAGAAACAAACACATTTATTTTTAATTTGTCCGGGGTATGCGGCTCATTCGGATATCTTTCGTTCATAAAACATCATTTTTAAAAATATATTTTCTGATATTTTCCTGGGTTAGGGCCTAGGTCACAAGATATAGGCTGATGACCTTGACCAATCTCGAAACCAGAGCTATCCGGTCCTGTCCTCCCTACTATGCTCTGGGAGGGCGCTCGGCAGTACGATCGGTCATTGGATAGAACACAAAACCCTAGAATTTAGAACATAACGAGAGCGTATCTGTGGGGATCAAGCCGACGTCCCGACGTCATGAATGTTACGAGCGCGTCTGAAAGATGACGTAGCCTACTAGAATTCTTCATGCATTCTTGCGAAACATTGTTTTATTCTGACGTCATGACGTTATGACACTGGCCATGAAAATGACTCATGACTGACGTTCTATAAAGAATAGGATATGTTCCAATGGAACCGGAAGGGGCCACGTGAAAGAATTTTTCAATGTATTATGGGACCAATTTTCAGCGACCGTCGTCCCAGGGGTTCGTCGGAGCGGCCAATTTTCCAGCGGAGAGCGACCCCTGGTGGCGAGGTTGGACCTTGACCTGTCGTTAAGTGATGACCCCGTCACCTGTGCGTTGACCTATGACCTCGACCTAGTTTTGCTCATTTAATGGGTTAAAGTGAGTAATGTGCATATTTCTCTTACTATGCAACCGAGAGTTTTTATATTTCGCTACGCACTAGTCCTGGCATCCTTCTATTGGACAATATCCTTGATAGTTTCACTGAACCGACAATTGACATACTGATCTAGAAATGTTCGACCATTGATTTCGAGGTCATTTTCGAGATTAAGGTCAATTCTGATCTCGGATTCGTGATGATTGACCTCCACAATACTTTAGAACGAAGTTTGGATCAAATATTCAAAACTTTTGTTTCGACCTAAATTTCATATCAGAAAAAACTGGGCTCCAATATCCCTCGGATATCAGTTTTTGTCTACACTCATCAATCATGCATTGCATAAGATGTATTTTTAGAACTTTGACAACATCATGTAGTTTAACAAAAATGTGATCTAGTGGGGTTGACTGTAGTTCTCTCATTTTAGAAATACATAGGAAACTGGGCCTAGTCAGCTTTTAGCTGATGGAAAAATATTGCGCTGAGGCTCTGTTAGAGCATGACCAAATTTTTAACTCTAGATATACTCTTCTATATAGCTCGAAATGTAATCAAGTAATTTGGTCTTGGAAATATACATCAACGCCAGTCATCGTCATCAATTTTTTGTCTATTCTAACCTAATTGCATATGGAATCCGAACATGAATTCGGAGATCTTAGACTTAACATATAAAATTTGACCTTTAGAAAATAGGTCAAACTCAGTGATTTTCAATAGACTTCACGTCCAGGCATATAAGTGGTATAAATTTGGACAATGTAGATATAATCCTTCATGAAATATTGTACTAAATATAATCGGACCTGGATAAAATAGGTCAAGGTCAGTCATCATCAGCACACCTCTGGACCAGGGGTGAGTGAGTAGGATTTAACGCCGTTTTCAACATTTTATCAGTCATATCACGACGGTGCCTACATGTGCCAGAACAGAAGTGTCCACAGTTCCTATTATCCTGGACACTGATCAGCCCAGCCAGTATCTCCAGATGTATGCATAGTATTAATTTGGAAAGCCTAGCTATATTTCTTCATGTTATATCATAATAAACAGTATAAGACCTTGAAAAAATAGGTCAAGGTCAGTCAACTGGGATAGGCTTCTAGTCAATCACCAGTTGCATATGTAATATGAATTTGGACCCTAGCTTTAATCCTTCAAATAATATAGCAAATAATAGAATTTGACCTTGATAAACTAGGTCAAGGTCCTACCGGACCATCGCCAGATGTATACATAGAATTAATTCGGAAAGTCTAGCTATATTTCGCCTAGCCAAACACTAGTTGCGTATGTAATATGAATTTGGAGACCCTACAGGCGGGCAGACAGACATACGGACAGACAGACAGACAACGCCGGCAAAATTTGCCCGAGGGGTAAAAATTGATGGAAATTTATTTTCTCTGATTGACCTCAAACTTCATCTTAAATGCATGTACGCCATAGTTTGATTAGTGGATATATCAAAGATTTAGTCATACATCAAGTGTGATATATTTTTTCCTCAAGTACCGTAATTACTGCTCCCCAGTTGTGACAATAAGCGTCAAAATGCTGGTTACCACTTTTTTGCGAGTGACAGAGTCGCCTGCTATCGTCACAACGCAGTGTGACATTAGCTGGCGACTTGACAACCGCTAATGACACAATTATCGCAATAGCGACAATTGTCATTAGTAGTTGCTACAATGCCTACAAATGATTCGCTCTCAATGTAACAGATCGTTGTAATTTTAGTTTCTTTGTCTCTTGGCTATTTGAAGAGATGAATAAATAGTTATTTCGATTAAACCCTCGAAAAAAACATGAAAATCTAAACGGGAGGGAGAAATGCCCCTGGACCTCTTGCCCGTCCTAGCATCGCATTCCCCAGACAGTCGAGCTCCTCTCAATATTCGGAACGTTTCGCCACCCTTGTGTACCTTTATACCGTGCGTTCGGAAATGTGACTTAGTAAGTCGTTAATATCTTAATTGAGATGTTCATTCGATATTTCGGTCGAGCCATCGCAGGGACATTTTGTTTTTGAATAAAAACATTTGGTGTGGAAATGGTACATATATTAAACATTTAGGATACCTATTGTAAAAATCAATATGTTAATTATGTATACTCTAATCGAACACAACATACTTCCAGGTGCAGTGTAAATAATAAATTATATTTTCACCACGTGTCACAAGATATCCTTGATGCCTTTATATAGTACAGTTTAAAAAAATTTGAGAACCCATCTGTGACCCCAAACCCATCACCATCCTTCATCAACAATACTGAGAATAGGGTTCTGTATACTGATAGTTTATCATTTAAAAAACATTCCGATTTATGATATACATAGCCTAATAGCCTACTATAGTATCCTATGATTGGTTTTGGATTATAAACGCGGAAATTCTTTAATGGGCGACGGCTGAATATTGAATGACGGACCCTTGTATTGACAAGATATGCACTTCTGGTAAATTCAAAATTGAATCCGGCGGTTCCTTCATGGTGTAAAAGCTATTTGTTAAACGAGTCCGACCATATTATACAGAAAGGGATCAGGCAGGGACTCTAGATGGAGAGTACCACTGCCTAAATACATAAACGTGCTATAACAATAAGGTATTGCACTTTAACGATGTTTGTCTAAGTTAATCTGAACCGAGTGTAATCTAGACGCACTGTCGGACTTCATTCATAGAGTTACATTGTAGTTTCAATTGTTCAAGATTTACAGAGTTAGCGCCTAATACAAAACTGGCTTAGCTAGAGTTAGCTCAGACGTTTGGTTAGGGTGTGATTAGCTCGATCTGACAAAATATGCCCTTTCCTCGCCCAAGGAACGTTGGTTTGCCACAGAGCCGTCACGTTCGAGATCCCATCACATTCATCGAGATTTTCCAATTACAGACTGAGTGATAGCAAAATGGATATGTTCAGGCACTTCTATAGACGATTATATTTCTGTCATATTCCAAATACGCCCGTAATCTCTATCATTGCAACACATGGTAAGCGTGGTACATAAGTGGGCTGATCAGTGTCCAGGATAATAGGAAGTGTGAGCACTGTCGTGTTCTGGCACATGAAGGCACCGTCGTAAATACAGAAATGTCAAATATATATTGTGATCATGTCCATAATCTGTTATGTCCAGATATAAAACATAGAAATAAACATTATTTCACAGAAATTCACAAGGCATAATGTTGTCCCCTCTACAAAAACCCACGCCTTAGAAATGAAATGTCTTGTAGCAGTATCTAAAATAGTGATTTGAAAATACAATAATAATCTCAGATAAAGTAACATATATAGCAATGGATGTTCCCGAAATTCTCAACTACCCACCCAGTACTTAATTATATTACACCAGCAGTTATAATACCAAATGAAGTTGAACTCAAATTGTCTGAAATCAAATCTGTTTGCGACCTGCTGGCATGTATGTCGGTTCAATAGCATTCTAAATATACAACGACAACCAAATATTCCACTAATGTTTTTTTTTTATTCTTGGAGCGCTTGTTGTAGGCAACACATATGCCGATTTATTTACTACTATACCTAAGGACAAGTAAAAGATAAGTAAGGTATATGGACCTGCTCGAATAACAAACTGAATTGTGACATTTATTTCACAAAAGCCAACACCGATACAACAGTTGGCTACGATAAACCACTCGCCATTATGAGATGCATATAGATTATCACTACGAGTGGTCATTTCTCTGATTTGTATCTCACGATTTTGATATTTCTCTGATTTGTATCGCACGAGTTTAATAAAACCCATATGAAACAAGTTTTATAGCGACAAAATCAGATAAATGGCCAAGAATATGATAACCTATTTCTCACATCACACTATCTTAGCGTAAAAATATTGAAACAGAATTTGAAGATACTAGCAGAAATGTAAGGCGAGAAACAGCTTTGTCACTGGGCCAGGTGTCTCACTTTGCTAATGACCGACGCCAGGCAGTGCAAGGGAGGTAATTCAGTAGCGGAGAATTCCCGCATTAGAGCAGAACGAGCAATAACGACTCTCCCCGAATCACCACTTTACATGCGAAATCTGACGCACACATGTGGTTAATGGGTCGTCACAATGAAACATAGAGCCTTCAGAGTTAACATTAAGGTAAGACAGAGACATCAGATTTTATAGTTCCTTAGAATAGTAACTGCTCCAGCACAAATTTATATCGCATGGTCCCCGCTCGTAAACCATCGGGTTGAATCGAAATTCTTCTATAATCGAAGCTGATCGTCATTGGTTATGGTGAATTGGATATGGAACATCCTAGAGACAAAATATATCGGCTTGGAAACCCTAGGATAAATGCACGTCGTGTGAAAAAGCAAGTTTCAACAACAATAAAAACGGCAAGTTTCACAAACGCGCCACAACACTAATAAGTTTGTCAAAAAACGGCCCCGATAGATATACGGAAAAGGACATACTCGATTAAAAAAGCTTAAAGACGCTTTCTTCACGCTACTTTGTAATCTGATATACTGGCGAATATAGTACTGAGAAATAAAGGTTTATAGATTTGTAGATGGTTTAGTTTGTAGAAAAATTAGAATACCTTTGAAAAACATTAAATGAATCATCAGCAAGATGATTTAATTACCGGTAGCTGCATTATCATTACAATTGTGAAGTGTTTTTTTTGTCTCTGTCAGTTTGACACACTTGCCGCAGTCATATGGTACAAGCATACAGTTTTACTATGTGGTAATTTTTTTCCAAAACAGTGAAGATAAATTGCCCAAAACCGGACTGTAGCCTCAAATTGAAATCGCATTGATAAGACAGTTACATCACCCTGTTTTATATTTAGGAGGCATCCGAATGTTGCAAGTTTGACATATCTAAACTGGGTTGGCTGTAGGGTACGGGTGGGGGAGGGGGCGGGGGGGGGGGTAGTTAATTTATGTTAGTTAAGCGTCCCCGATTAAAGTCTGCCCATTTTAATTAGTCATCTACTTTGAGCTCGTCAAAAATCAATACCATGAATTGGCTCCACATGAATTTTCTTTGTTGTAGCGTGTATAACAAACCGAATCCTACAAAATGACTACCATTATTCCGCGATATCCATAATATTTCACACTTTTATTACGTCAGTCACCCTATATGCAATTGATCCCCATGAGTACATGAAAAAGCTATTTACATTAAACACTGTATTTATATACAGTATATCGTTGGTGAATATAAAGTGTAGAACGCGCATGCTTTATATAGTCTACTATATACCGTATACCGGTACATAAGTGAACATAGTTGAGTAGTGGTGCAAAAGTAGTTTCGATGTGTATATGGGAAAACTCCTTTGTGTGGGACGGTGATAAACCTGATTTTATTTTTCAATTCAGAATCGGCAAAACCATATTTCTAACGTATATGTACTGAAATATCAGACTGGGAAAATTACATTCGTATGACTATTATTGTTGTTGTTGAAGTATTTTGATGTAGAGGAAACCTCTGCGTGTATCTTCAGACAAAAATACAGTATATTGCAGTCGGTGAAGGCTGCTTAAGTATTGATATGCAGTTACTTAATCACGTGTTGTAACGAATCAATTCTGATTGCCTTTTTGCAGTTTCATTGGTAGCTATGTTGTTAGCTACAGATTCTGGGAGTGCGTGGGAAATCCTCAAACATATATCTGAAAGGGTTTTGAGAGGAGAGCAAAAGGATCTTTCCAAAAGCGAACTTAAAACAATAACGGATTTGTCCAGCGCCTTCAAGCAGCCAAGGAAGTGCGAAACTTTGAGCGTAAGGCCCGAGGACTGTGGACACTGCGTTCTGCTTCTACGTTTAACCACGTTAAAAGCCGCTATAGACAACGACACGATCAGTGAAGATTCATGGGTCGATACTGTTGATGGGGAGGTGCTCTTAGAATCCTTGGTAAGTCCTTATGTATGGCAGAAAAAAAGACGACCAGCTTCACAGAGTGTCAATTACTAAGCATAGCTCGTTTATTAACGTCTTCACCTTTAATAATAGCACATGGCACTATTTCTATTTAAACAATGCATAATGCAATTATCCATTCGCCTCCAGATTTATGAAATAAACGAAAGTTGAAGGAACGTCCTTGACCTTATGTCGATAAACTTACAATTTGAATTCAATTCGACTGGATATTTGTTTTTTTTTCTGGATACTTGAAATACCCCAACAGCTTAAAACGTCCTGGCCATTTAATGTATAGCTTGTATAGCCTGTATCATTTGAGTTTATGTTTTGTAAACAAACAGTATTGAAAAAAGAAGCTTTGATGATCAGTTAAAAAAATAGCACCAAACATCTACTGAAATACATTCTGACACCTGATATCATCACGGCGCCATATGATCACACAATAGATCTGTCTCCTAGTGTAGAAAGTGTAACTGAATTAGTGGACAGAGTATGGGCAGGGTATGTTCACACAAAAAGCACTCACCTGTGTCTCACCCGAAGCAAACTGTAGCACTGTTTTTTTAAATCAAATTTGCAGGATTCCTGTGTCTTCTCCAAGGACGGTTATGTATCATATGCTGCCCGTGGCTGTTTGCTGACCTGTATACAATCTGGATTCTTAGAGGTAAATTTCATTCTCCAAGAGTTTTGGATGCGCATACCATAAATAGAAATAGTTTCCGCTAACTTACTGTGCTACTATTTGAGATTTTCTCCACTAAAATATTGGAAAGGCTGATAAAAATATGCAACAATCAAATGCATGATTTAGTTATGGTATATTATACATGTTTTCTGACCAATCTTACATGTATACCCTTATTAGCAGTACCTATCTGTGACAGGCTAACTGTTGGAACTTCACGTAAACCTGTATAATCCAATGTGCATTTTCGTATTTCAGATTCAGAAATATCTTGCTAACGTTTCCCCAAAACTTCAACCTCCAGACATATTGAATGCAGAAGGAGAACGGATATTAGGCATTGGGTTGGACATTGTCAGAGGTCTTCTATCCAAGAATGGCAGAAAACATTGCCTAAATATTCAGGAAGCATGTCTTCAGCTTCTGAGTCCACTCTGGAAAAGTCTCTGTTCTTATTTTTGTCTTGGTATCGAAACATCTCAGACTATTTCCCATGTGAATGTGAAATTCCAAAGTTTGCATTCCTTTTTGTGTCTGTGGAAGAAGTTGCTCAGACGATTACAGAAACTGGAATCTCACCAAAGCAGCCCTGGGTGGGTGGAACATGTCCTTCGATCTGTACATGAAAATTCTGCAGCCTTACTGGATCTGGTATCTGCTCCTGATTCATCTACCCCAAATTATATTGTTCTACTATGTCTGGACGTTCTTAACATGATGACTGGGCATGGTCTACAGATTACAACATCGAAGGGCGCCACCAACATGCGATTTACCGTTGCGCAAGCGGTAATCGTTTGGATACAAGCTGATAAGTTATCAGAAATATCAGATAAACAAGATTTTCATGGATTTGGCTGGAAGACAGTATCTCCCCGCCAGGGAGGGCTAGACTGTGAGGACATGGAAGGCGACAGAACCGTTCAGCTTCAGAGAAAACTCTGCCTACTGTGCTTAAGAGCCTTAACCCTCTATATGGATAACACCAATATACCAGGTAAGATATGGCATTTAGATATAATTTTCCAAGTAAATCCTTAGACAATACTATGTTGCCCCGATAGCAGCGACAGGTATACTCTCACGTAGGTCACAGCGTGAGTGCCGGTTCGTTCTCCTGGCCTCTCCTTTCTTTAACCTGGGCGGGATTTCAACTAATGATAACTGGTGTAAATATGATAAATCTGGATCAGATGTTCCTAATATTCAAAGAAAGTACCAAAAATCTTACATTTATGAAAAATAATCCAGTTAGAAATAGTTTAAAATCCCGCCTCATGGTGAAGAGATCGATTAAATTAACTGCTGTCAATGCACGTCCCAATGCGCCTGACCGTGATCACATATCCAGTGTTGATGGGGATGGAATCAAATGAACATCCGTATGTGTTGTCTGCTCCTTAAAGTATTGGCGAATCTTTAATGTTCTACCATCATACCTCAGCACAGAAATTATTCACTCATAGGTCACTATGATGATACTGCTCGGAGGAAATATCATTCTGAATTATGATGTCTCCACGTTCGACAATTCATGCTTCAGACAATGTAAACACGGTCAGGCTGTGCAGTGCTGGGAATGCAATTCCACAGGTCATAAAAGTAAATTCTGTTATCTATATAATTACTAGGATTCTGGCAATGAAGAGGCAGCCGGATATAGTGCCATATATGCATCTGACCCTTTAGTCGTACACTGTGATGATCCTAAGAACTGTACGGGTGTGTTAACATGCACATCCATGGAAGCTGTCTGTGATGCTCATAGTTCCATTAACAGATGTGATAAATCATGCAGTGCTATTAGTATTAGTGATAGCTCATTTACCTACACTGTCCCAATTTTCAATCACTTTGCTCAACTTGGTGACTCTATGGACACTATACAGTTCCCAAACTTTGACAATGATTATTCTGTGAACTCTATTACATCAGACTCTGATGTTACAGGTACACGTGCATGGTGATGAACATTGCAAGTCATTCAAAAATTGTTCCAAGAAACGTAGAACCAGCAAGAAACTGAATTTGGAGAAAAGTATCGATAATCACTCATTGTTTAATGATAGTCCCGAATCCAGCGCTACTAGCTTTATCAACATTTTCTCTTACTTTGATGTTCTTCCGAATAATTTCCTTTGCTATTTAAGTATTTTTTGTTTTGCCAATGACCATGTGAAATCAGAAACCATCTTCCCAATTTGTTCTGAACAAAGACTATGGCAGCTGAGGGCAAACTTTCTAACAGAGTCTGTGAACTTTGGTCTCCCTTCTAAAGGCTTAAGGATTGATCATCTAAATATCAGGCATCTTATTCCCAAAACTGATCAACCTAATATCCTCCTCACAAAACCTAAAAAGGAAATCGACATTTTGGGACTCACTGAGACGTTCCTTAAAAAGAGGCACAGTGATAAACTGATTCAGATCCCAGGTTATAAGTCGGAAAGGAAGGACAGGAAAAAACACTGGGGAGGTGGTGTACTCACCTATATTTCCGATTCGGTGCCCTACATGAGGAGGGTTGATCTAGAAAATGACTCGCTTGAAATTATCTGGCTAGAAATTCAGTTCCACAATGCAAAACCCTTTATTGTTGGCTTTGTTTATCGTCCACCAAATGCCCCTGTCAGCTGGTTCGAACAATATGAAGATATCATTAGCAGAGTTTACTCTGAGGACAAAGAAATTATTCTCCTTGGGGATTTCAACATAAATACTCTAGAAAACACTCCAAACAAATGGGCTGAAATTACTGAATCCTTCACATTTCCTCAACTCATTACTAAACCAACCCGCGTAACTTCTACATCACAAACACTGATCGATCACATCTACACTACAAACCCAGAAAATATATACTACTCTGATGTCTCTAACTTCCAGCTCAGTGACCATTTTACATAAGAACATCACTTACAGGGCTATGAAACACTTCAAAGAGAGTGAATTCTGTGCTGATCTAGCATCTGCTGACTGGTCAGTACTGAGAAGTACTGAGAAACCTCAATTCGCAAGAAGTTCTAGCAAATCTCCAGAGTAAATTCGTCATAGTCCCAGCAGACAAAGCTCCGAATAATATAATATTCATATGTAAATATTACTATTACCAGGTGCTGGTTAAAGAATTGAGTGTAGACACTCAAAGAGGTAAGAGGTATTTGTCTTCCAACCAATCATAACGACATACCAAAAATATACTGGACTCCTAAAATGCATAAATCACCATACAAAGCTAGATTCATAGCTGGTTCTAGAAGCTGCACCACCAAGCTTCTTTCAACCTTATTGACGAGGGCCCTTCAGGAGGTAAAAGCATTTTGGGAAAGGTATTGCGCCACTATTTCTAAGAACTCTGGCGTTGAGTGTATGTGGATATTGAAAAACTCAAAATGTCTTACGGAAGAACTTGATGCTAAAGGTCACATACCGTACAGACATGTATCCACATGGGATTTCTCGACTCTCTATACTACAATCCCTCATCAGGACCTTATTGACCGTCTAAGTTCATTAATAGTATCTGTGTTCAAGAAAACTGATCGTAGATATATTAATGTCGGAAGCCATAAAGCATTCTTTAGCTCGACTACATACAAGAGATATCATTCATGGGATGTTTCTTTGTTTATAGAGTTGCTTGAATTTCTCATTAAAAATATCTATGTGAAATTTGGCAACACAATATATCAGCAGCATATAGGTATTCCAATGGGTACTAATTGTGCACCCCTGTTGGCTGACCTGTATCTGTTCTCTTATGAATATGACTATATGCAGGGGCTTTCAAAAACCGATCCATTCAAAGCCCGTTCCTTCTCATTCACCAAACGCTATATAGACGATCTTCTCGCTGTGGATAATCGCTATATAAATGACGCAGTGAAGGATATATATCCACCTTCACTGGATTTGAAGGAAACTACAGATAGCCCTACAGGCACATCTTATTTAGATCTCTATCTCTATAAAAATGAAGCGGGCATTCTCTCTCGTCGACTTTATGACAAAAGAGATGATTACAATTTCGACATCGTAAACTATCCCTATAGTAATATTCCAGTGGGACCTGCATATGGCGTATACATATCTCGCTTAGTAGCATTTGCTAGATCCTGTGTTAAATGTGATGATTTTAATCAAAGTCACAAAACATTGTTGCAGAAACTAATAAAACAGGGCTATTCCACCAAGCGCCTCCACTCAAAGTTTCTGAAATTTGGCGATACATATCGCATGCTGATAGCAAAGTACGAACGTAGCGTGCCAGATCTATGGCGCTACGTTTCGTAACTTGTGTCTAATTCCGCTTAACCCGGGGCTAGGGGCCGTATGAACCCATGTACTTCAAGATCCTCATGGTGCTCATATGAACCGGCACAATCAAAGCGTGACTGAGATACATCTTTTTTAGATGACGACTCTATAACGAATATTATGGATTAAGAATACTGATCAGTGATACGGATTTGATATTTTTGGAACATCATGATGTCTTGCCGGCATCACTGAAAACTGTTGACCGCTTCTCTTTTGCAGGAAACAAGCCTATGTTTATGTATACTATGATTGTCTTTTTGAATTTGGTGCTAATACTGTTATATGGAAATGGAATAGGTCTTTGGATTATGGACGCGGATATTCTCTAATGGACGACGGCTGGATTATGAATGACGGACTAGACGCTTGTAATTGAGGACAAGTTTTCTCCGGAAGATGCACTTGCTGCATGGACTGACACCTACCTAGCTATTTTAGACCAACATGCTCCTGTAAGGCAGAGGAGAGTGAAGGGCTTGAAACAGCCAGAGTGGCTATCTGAAGAAATTGTGTCTGCTATTGCAGAGAGAAATAAATTGTCAAAATCTGATGAAAACAAACAAGTTAAGAATTCAGTAAACAGCCTTATACATAAAGCTAAGCAAGATCACTTCAAATCAATCATTGAAAATAACAAAGACAAAAGTCATAATATATGGAAAGTTTTAAATCAATTAAACATGAAACCCTCAAATTCTTCCCCAACAGATCTAATTACAGACGACACACATCTTCATCATCCCCAGGATATCGCAAATGAATTTAACAACTTTTTCATTCATACTGCTGAACGTTTATTACCAAGGGAAAGTCTGGACCCTAAACCAACACTGGACAAGCTGAAGGAGTTTACTTCATCTAGATTGCCACCCGGTAACACTTAATTTCTCTATACCTCCAATAACAACGGAAAATGTCTTTACCTACCTTCACAACCTAGATGCATCTAAGAGTACAGGACTTGATGGAATCAGCCCCAAGTTCCTCAAAATGAGTGCATATTTTATTGCCCCTTCCTTAACCAAGATACTTAATCTTAGTATTACAACCAGCACTTTTCCTCAGGTATGGAAGGAAGCCAAGGTATAACCACTTCATAAAACTAAGTCTGTCAATCACACAGAAAACTATCGCCCCATTTCCATTCTCCCAACTATTTCGAAAATACTTGAAAAACATGTACATAACTGGCTTTATACATTTATTTCTGCTCATGACCTACTGTCAGAAAATCAATCTGGTTTTCGGCCAAAACATTCCTGCCAAACTGCTCTCACAAAACTCACTGAAATGTGGTTACAGGCTATTGATAATGACCAACTTGTTGGGACTGTGATGATTGATTTTAGGAAAGCTTTCGATTTAGTCAATCATGATCTGCTATTGCGTAAGCTTAAGATATATGGCTTGAGCGATAAAGCTCTGGATTGGATTACATCCTACCTCACTAACAGATGTCAGAGAGTATCAATTGGAAAGGTGGCTTCTGACACTTTAGCAGTCAACTCTGGGGTTCCACAAGGGCCAGTACTAGGCCCTTTTCTATTCATATTATACGTTAATGACCTTGTGTTACACTTAAACTGTTGTGATGTTGATTTGTATGCAGATGATACCACATTACACACATCTGATAAATCCACCAGCGTAATTGCCACAAAGTTGAACAATGACCTAAAAAATGTTGAGAAATGGTGCAAAGAAAATAAGATGGTCCTACATAAGGGGAAAACTAAGGGTATGCTTCTTGGTACCAGTCAAAAACTGAAGAAGAACAGTCAACAGCCATACGTTGTACGTATTGGTGATGTAAATGTTGAACAGGTTCCACATGAAAAATTACTAGGTTTGCATATTGATGCCAATATGTCCTGGCAAACTCATGTCAATCATGTCTGTCATACCATATCAAGATTACTGTCAGTACTGAGGAAGCACAAGCAGCGATTATCCGTAGAAACTAGACTACTATTTTACAACAGTTTCATCTTGCCTCACATAAACTACTACCTCAGCATTTGGGGAAACTGTTCAAACAGTCTAATTTGTAGAGTATCAAAACTTCAGAAGGAAGCAGCAAGGCTGATATTGAATGAAATAAATTTACCCCTTCTTCAGTTTTGTTTGCCAAACTAAATTGGCAAACCCTTCCTGATTATGTTAAATTCGTGAAGGCAGTAGAGGTGTACAAATCCATGACAAATGACTACCCGAATTATATGAGAGAACTGTTCTCGATTAATGACTCACATTATATGTCATTGAGATCCTCTTCCAAAAAGGCACTTCGAATTCCTTTCCCTCACTCTGAACTGTACAAGAAAAGTCTTAAATACTCTGGTGCGGTTCTATGGAATTCTTTAGAACCCGCAATGCAATGTGCTCCCTCAGTACGTTCTTTCAAACACATGTACATAAAGAACCTCAGTGACAGAAAATGATTGTTCAATCATTCAATTTTGTATTCTCGTGACCATTCGTATGTATTCTCTGTATATAGTCATGGTAGTGCTTGTGTGAATTTGTGTTTTTGCCTGAGGGCCTCAGGGAAGATCAGCTTTTGCTGACTGAGTCAGATCATGTATTTGTTTACCCTCGTTAAATAAAGCTTATTATTATTATTATTATTATTATTATTATACAGGTGCAGCCTAAACATCAAATATTGATATTATTCTTTTGAATGCCAAAGAGTAGAAGTAGTGCCTTCAAGATCTTTGTTGGACGGTTTGCTCTACTAGCATTAAAAAAACTGTCCTTGCGATGGACGCGGATATTCTTTAATGTACGACGACTGAATTATGAATGACGGATCAGACGCTTGTTATTGTAGTGGCCCCCAAAACCCCTTTAGATGATCCCGCGAGAATGTTTATCATCTCCACAAGACGTTCCACCCTCTCATGAACGTAGGGCTGCACAGGATCTGTGTATCTGTAATACTGCTGCCATTTAGTAAGAGATTACGTTGACCCCAATTTTTATTTCATATTTCACAAGAAATATATGAAATCTGCTGTATGTGGTACATTAAAAGATATTTGACCGTTGAAAATTAGCCTTATTGAACCCTAAACTTGAAAAACAGGACCATTCCCCTCTATCCCCTTCATCCTCTGTTCTGACGTCTTTTTGCAGAAGCTCTGCATTGGGATGTTGTGAAGATTCTGAAGACCGCTTCGTTCCATGTTCAGAGGTTGTCCTACTTAGTGTCTGGAGCTTATGTGCCATTTGGTGCAACCCTGGATGTGAAGAGTGATTTATTTTCTGGCGTTCAGGGGCTTGAAGAGAATAGCTCCAATTTATTCCCATGGCTCCCGAAAGTATTTATGGATCAAGATGATGCTTGGATAGAAGTACTTCTTTGCCTAATTGACATACATCTACTGATTAAGCACCGGTAATCATTAATTTGTAAAACATTTCTGCCGATAACATCAGAATCTTTCTGTTCTGTCAATTGTCAATATAATACATACCTTCATAGCTTCTGCGCCGAGGCTAGGTTAAGAAGTGTACCGTTACAATGGAATTTTAAGAAAGAACATTATGTTGCATTGTAGGTCCATACCGCATTATCATGCTTAGAGGTATTGACACACATTAATCCTGAAACTGCAAGAGGTGTCTGTATTCAGCACTGTTTTAGTCTGAAGTAAGTACAGAAGAGTCAATGGTATCATTTCATAGTTAATTTGTCTGTTGATTTTCGCCTCCTCAACTTGAACCTCAATATAGACATAATGATAGCTGTAATGTCATCTATGACTACCGTTTCTTTGATCGTTTTTTCTCTCATACTTGATTTCTCCGTTTCTTTTCAGGTTACATTCCTACAAGGCTGTTTATGAACAATTCCCCATCCTTCAAGTTCATCTGTGTTTTGTTCAGTTTCTACAAACCCTGTCCCACGACCATAGTGTACTGGTGGATCTCTTGTCCTCACCGGAGACCTGTTTTTTGTTATTTCTGTTGCGGTACATCAAGTTAGTAACAGTGGAATGGGATAACTTTGTGAAAGCACATAAATTACTGGAATATAGTAGCGATAATGACAGTTCGGGGTTGCTGCAACAAGGAAATCATCGAGATATTGGTTATGAGAAGACAGTTAGTACTGTAACAGAAGATCATGATTCGGACGGAATGGAAATAAGTCAGCAAACAACAGCTGATCAATCAGCTAATATTAATCGAGAAAGTATAACAGAATCGCCACAAAGTCTGTCTCCCGTTGCTTCAGAATCTGAAGCGTCAACAGTTCCCCGCTTGGGAGCTTTAGCCAATTTACAGGCATATTACTACGATGAGTCAGACGAAGAGCGAGAATTCATACAAGGCGAGGAAATCCTGCCTGTGTCTGTACAATCACCGAGTAATGTCCCCTTGACTAGAAACCAGGGTACAATCGGCGCTCTGGAAAGAATCTCATCTGATCACTGTGCCCTGCTTGATAAGACAATGGGCACATTGATCAGATTAAGGCTGCAGCTAGAGCGATTAGAAGAATCGAATCTATTCCCTTACAGCACAAAACCTCTCCTTAATGCTATTGAGACGTGTGAGGTACTGTATGAATCATAAGGCTAATCTTGTGCTATTTGACTCGGATAGAGAATAAATATCCCCGAACCCTGATGAGAGTTTCTCCTACTTTAAACCCATGATGCTAAGAGGATCCCATATAACGTGAAAATATATGGAGAAAAGAATCCCTTGTTAACTTGATCATGGGATGAAAATTCCCACCCGAAATAAGGGAAATACATCCCAAACGAGCCACCGAGGCGAGAGTGTGGGAATCAAGTTAATAAGGGATTCTTTTTCGCATATATTTTAAATCATTACTTTTATCAGTATTTTATTAAAAATATCAACGACACACAGAGAGAAACTTTGATGGAGCGCATCATGCCTGCAGCTCGTGTCAACCGTCGTGACTGTTCACCTGTGTCGCACTCGCTCATCATACGTGTGTAGGATGACATGCGTTATCTCACATAGATTTTACGGCTTGTTATATGGGAAATTTTGATTCATGTCAGCTAAATGGCAGGTGTTCAATTATCACGAAATCTGTCATCAATCTGATTGCCAACGCAGAGTCACTTGACCAACGCGGCTGAGAAGTCTTGTATGTAACCATATACATCAGGTTAATCATCTTTCCATTCCGACTGTGCTGGTCCAGTGATCCTGTGATGAAAATTGAATTGATGTCGTGTTACCTAAACGATGTCAGATTTCGCTATAACTGACACCGACCGGTGAATGGGCATGAATACACAATGCATTTTGGTTTGAAAGAGGGATAGAACATTACCATGCTTCAGGGTTATTCACTCTCATTTAAGATAAATTACTTCCTCGTGTGCAACAGTTATCCCATGAGTTTGGATCCTCAAACTCTCTGAATAAACTTGTGTCTAAGGAACAATGTTTCATACCTTGTGCGTCCGTTTAAATCCCAATACATCATCTCCTGGATGACTTCCATGCTGATGTGTGGCTTAGTATCGGTATATTGTCTATAGACGGACCTTCCCACAATCCCCTCATGTAAGACATGCGAGAAAAAGTTGAACCTACAGTACTCGCTGATTGGCTGGACCTCACCAAGAGCAAGGTCGTTGAAACAATCCGCCATATTGACAGAAGTACTCTTCCCCAAGCAAAACAAGTACTGAGAAACCTCGATTCGCAAGAAGTTCTAGCAAATCTCCAGAGTAAATTCGTCATAGTCCCAGCAGACAAAGCTCCGAATAATATAATATTCATATGTAAATGTTACTATTACCAGGTGCTGGTTAAAGAATTGAGTGTAGATATATCTTCATCAAATACATCTACTTACTCCCAAACTGCATTTACTCTGGAAGATTTATTTAACAATCACAAAAAGTTTCTCAGGGAAAGAGGTGTTTGTCTTCCGACCAATCATGGCGACATACCAAAAATATACTGGACTCCCAAAATGCATAAATCACCATACAAAGCTAGATTCATAGCTGGTTCTAGAAGCTGCACCACCAAGCTTCTTTCAACCCTATTGCCGAGGGCCCTTCAGGAGGTAAAAGCATTTTGGGAAAGGTATTGCGCCACTATTTTCAAGAACTCTGGCGTTGAATGTATGTGGATATTGAAAAACTCAAAATGTCTTACGGAAGAACTTGATGCTAAAGGTCACATACCGTACAGACATGTATCCACTTGGGATTTCTCGACTCTCTATACTACAATTCCTCATCAGGACCTTATTGACCGTATAAGTTCATTAATAGTATCTGTGTTCAAGAAAACTGATCGTAGATATATTAATGTCGGAAGCCATAAAGCATTCTTTAGCTCGACTACTTACAAGAGATATCATTCATGGGATGTTTCTTTGTTTATAGAGTTGCTTGAATTTCTCATTAAAAATATCTATGTGAAATTTGGCAACACAATATATCCGCAGCATATAGGTATTCCAATGGGTACTAATTGTGCACCCCTGTTGGCTGACCTGTATCTGTTCTCTTATGAATATGACTATATGCTGGCGCTTTCAAAAACCGATCCACTCAAAAGCCCGTTCCTTCTCATTCACCAAACGCTATATAGACGATCTTCTCGCTGTGGATAATCGCTATATAAATGACGCAGTGAAGGATATATATCCACCTTCACTGGATTTGAAGGAAACTACAGATAGCCCTACAGGCACATCTTATTTAGATCTCTACCTCTACAAAAATGAAGCGGGCATTCTCTCTCGTCGACTTTATGACAAAAGAGATGATTACAATTTCAACATCGTAAACTATCCCTTTCTGGATAGTAATATTCCAGTGGGACCTGCATATGGCGTATACATATCTCGCTTAGTAACATTTGCTAGATCCTGTGTTAAATGTGATGATTTTAATCAACGTCACAAAACATTGTTGCAGAAACTTATAAAACAGGGCTATTCCACCAAGCGCCTCCACTCAAAGTTTCTCAAACTTGGCGATACATATCGCATGCTGATAGTAAAATACGAACGTAGCGTGCAAGATCTATGGCGCTACGTTTCGTAACTTGTGTCTAATTCCGCTTAACCCAGGGCTAGGGGCCGTATGAACCCATGTACTTCAAGATCCTCATGGTACTCATATGAACAGTCACAATCAAAGCGTGACTGAGATACATCTTTTTTTTTAGATGACGACTCTATAACGAATATTATGGATTAAGAATACTGATCAGCGATACGGTTTTGATATTTTTGGAACATCATGATGTCTTGCCGGCATCATTGAAAACTGTTGACCGCTTCTCTCTTGCAGGAAACAAGCCTATGTTTATGTATACTTTTGTCTTTTTGGGTTTGGTGCTAATACTGTTATATGGAAATGGAATAGGTCTTTGGATTATGGACACGGATATTCTCTAATGGACGACGGCTGGATTATGAATGACGGACTAGACGCTTGTAATTCACTCCAAAGCTGTACATACATGAGGATACATATCAAATATAGTAGTATCTTCACAACGTCAAGATTTCCTTTTGACCCAAAGGCGAAGGACATAGATAGTCCTTGGTTTAACCAGGATGGGGCACGGTAGGGGCGCGGAGTTTATCGTATAATACAATATCTTCATGATGTTTATTAGGACTGTTCTGTCACAAGCAGGCATCCTCGCCCCTCGTGATACAAATGTTGAAAGTGGCGTTAAATTGTATGTGAAGCTAGTATTGTTGTTACAGAGTATTTTGGAAATTGCTGGAAAACGTATGCCCGAAGAAATTGAGATTGTATGTGCTATATAGTTCCTGGACTTGTGTAAATGTTAAATTTTGAGAGGTGCGAGCGTGTTACCCGACAATAAAGCGAAAACCTTACCCCATTAGGCTGTGCCACTCCTGTAAAACACAGAAAACAGAAAGATTACCGTACAATTATTTCGAAGGGCGATTAATTTTTAGCCCAATAGTTGACAATGAATTCTATGAGCAATTTCCCAAATTTATCTTTGTTCACGAATTTGAGAAATTGTTAGAGCATTTTCACAAAGAGGATCCTCTCTGTATTACCGAGAAACTACGCCACCGCCGTCCTTACTTCAAGCGTCCATCTCTCGGAAACCGTTTGAGATTTTTTAGATAAACTTTGTTTTGCTGTGTAGGAAAAGGCCTCTGGAATTTGGGGTTATGTTTTCGTATTTTTATTTGATCACTAGATGGCGCTGTAGTCGTGAACAATGTAAAATTTCTGAAACCTTTTTTTTTCAACGGCTTGTTCGATTGTCACGTAATTTGGTTATAGTGATCTTGCAGGCTAGAAAAAGAGCTGGAAAGGTTTTGGTTTTGTTAGCGTGGTCCTAAAGGGACGTCCTAAAGTTCTGTATGCGTTACCTCTGAGAGCTTTAAATCATTTAGCCAGAGAAAAACAACAATCTGCGTCTTCAGGAAACATAATACTACCCAAAATCACCAAAGTATGTCAAGATATAGCGTATTTTCGGTTGTGTCATCCAGTGAACATGATCGAAACATCCCAAGATCGGCTTTTCTTGAAACTCAACTACTTAGATAAAGGACTGGACATTATTAATTTACCTCGAATCCGGAATGATCCAGAGGTTCGTAACGCTGTACCAAACTATTATAAGTTCACAGAACCTCCTTGCATTTCATATAAGTATACTAAATATATAGCCACCAAAATATTCAATTACTCTAATGCTGCCAAGGAGTTTGACTGGAACTTATACACGTCGGGAGACTATAGTTGTGATTGAGAATCGTCGAACTTTATCTATACACCATGCAAACATATTGTGACTGGTAGCCTTGATGTGGTGAGTGATAAGGACCTAAGATTACTCCTGATGAAGGGACCTAAATAAAGAGAGCCGAGAAGAATAAATCTGAAGGCCGATCAGAAGATAATCCTGTCTGCTTTGGAACAGTACGTTATTGATTGGTCTAAGCGACAGAAAGTTGAACTTACAGTACTCGCCGATTGGCTGGACCTCACCAAGAGCAAGGTCGTTGAAACAATTCGTCATATTGACAGAAGTACCCTTCCCCAAGCAAAACAAGTACTGAGAAATCTCAATTCGCAAGAAGTTCTAGCAAATCTCCAGAGTAAATTCGTCATAGTCCTAGCAGACAAAGCTCCAAATAATATAATATTCATATGTAAATATTACTATTACCAGGTGCTGGTTAAAGAATTGAGTGCAAACATATCATCATCAAATACGTCTACTTACTCCCGAACTGCATATACCCTGGAAGATTTATTTAACAATCACAAAACGTTTCTCAGGGAAAGAGGTGTTTGTCTTCCAACCAATCATAACGACATACCAAAAGTATACTGGGCTGCACCACCAAGCTTCTTTCAACCTTGTTGACGAGGGCCCTTCGGGAGGTAAAAGCGTTCTGGAAAGATATTGCGCCACTCTTTCTAAAAACTCGTTGAATGTTGAATGTATGTGGATATTGAAAAAAACAAACTGCCTTACGGAAGAACTTTATGCTAAGGGTCACATACCATACAGACATGTATCCACATGGAATTTCTCGACTCTCTATACTACAATCCCTCATTAGGACCTTATTGACCGTCTAAATTCATTAATAGTATCTGCGTTCAAGAAAACCGATCGTAGATATATTAAAGTCGGAAGCCATAAAGCATTCTTTAGCTCTACTATATACAAGAGATATCATTCATGGGATGTTTCTTTGTTTATAGAGTTGCTTGAATTTCTCATTAAAAACATCTATGTGAAATTTGGCAACACAATATATCAACAGCATATAGGTATTTCAATGGGTACTAATTGTGCACCCCTGTTGGCTAAGATATATCTGTTCTCTCATGAATATGACTATATGCAGGCGCTTTCAAAAACCGATCCATTCAAAGCCCTTTCCTTCTCATTCACCAAACGCTATATAGACGATCTTCTCGCTGTGGATAATCGCTATATAAATGACGCAGTGAAGGATATATATCCACCTTCACTGGATTTGAAGGAAACTACAGATAGCCATACAGGCACATCATATTTAGACCTATATCTCTATAAAAATGAAGCGGGCCTTCTCTCTCGTCGACTGTATGACAAAAGAGATGATTACAATTTCGACATCGTAAACTATCCCTTTCTGGACAGTAATATTCCAGTGGGACCTGCATATGGCGTATACATATCACGCCTAGTAGCATTTGCTAGATCCTGTGTTAAATGTGACGATTTTAATCAACGTCACAAAACATTGTTGCAGAAACTTATAAAACAGGGCTATACCACCAAGCGCCTCCACTCAAAGTTTATCAATTTTGGCGATACACATCACATGCTGATAGCAAAATACGAGCGTAACGCGCAAGATCTATGGCGTTACGTTTCGTAACTTGTATGTGTCTAATTCCGCTTAGCCCGGGACTAGGGGCCGTATGAACCCATGTACTTCAATATCCTCATGGTGCTCATATGAACAAGCACAATCAAACCGTGACTGAGATACATCATTCTCTAGATGACGACATTGCAGCGAATATTATGGATTAAGAATGCTGATCAGCGATACGGATTTGATATTTTTGGAACATCATGATGTTGACCGCTTCTCTCTTGCAGGAAACTAGCCTATGTTTTTGTATACTATGATTGTGTTTTTGAATCTGGTGCTAATACTGTTATATGGAAAATGGAATAGGTCTTTGGATTATGGACGCGGATATTCTCTAATGGACGACGGCTGGATTATGAATGACGGACTAGACGCTTGTAATTGAGCAAAAATTTTATCTGTAGCCAATTTTGTACTCTCAACCTGCAAGTTGTTGTGCTTGATTGCTGGATTATTGGATAATTTGTTTTACACATACACCATGTTTTCACCCTTGAAAGCACACTGTTTCTGTTGTCTTGCCATTTACTGGTATGTGCGATAATCCCTCTAATAATGAAATCATGGGCCCACCATAACATCTGGGGTGATCAAATTTCTTAGAACAAGAAGGTCCAAAATCATGCAGATAATCCATTATTTCTTTGTTTGTTATTTCAATTATTTTAGAGCGTGATCAAATTTATTATAACAGCCGATTGAATTTTGTTCCCAGAATTGGGTATGATTGGATTTTGATATAGGGGGATTAAATTATTAGAAAGTTTGCTTTAATGCTCGCATAACTGACATTGCTATGCAAAAAAGTCATTTTCCTATTTTATCACCAAATTGTGGACCTCATTGAGATTGGCGAGCATGTAGAGAAAAGTCTAAAATGAAAACTACTCATTTTTTCAAGTTTCCTTATTGATAAACACCATGGGTATTGACAGTAGAGAGGTAAGGGTAGGTAACCGGGCAAAATGTTTGCCCCGCGATACACCGAACTACAATGAATGATTGAAATAATAAGCATCGCTCTTTCCATCCAATGCATGGCGCAGTACATTCATTCCAACCTGTCGCTAATTTCAAGCGTCTAGTCCGTCATTCATAATTCAGCCGTCGTCCATGAAAGAATATCCACGTCTATAATCCAAAGACCTATTCCATATTCCATTTAAAGCTCATGCAGTGCCCAATCTTTCAAACTCGATGGGGAAAATCATCTAGAGTTGAACTATTTGTCTAAAAATATTCAGTCCGTGAAAGATTTTTCATTATTACATGAACTTGGTGTGCCCTTTTCTGGGTAATATTTTACTGAGAAACAGAAATATTGACACTGATCTGCTGGGCACTATCGCGGGCATCACATCTGTTATTCAAAAAAGGGCTTTTTGACAGTTTCAGTTGCCAATATCAGGCCTTGAAATTACTGTCGGCAACAACGACGGCAATTGTCGTCGATGCCCCTATAATTTGCCGTAATGCGCCCATAAATCAAGCCAAGTCACGGCCGTCGCCAAATTTCCACTGGCCTATGTGCCCTTATCGTCCCTTACGCTCTCCTATTCCCGTTCACGTTGTTAAAAATTTGGACATTTTTGGGTAGTCTTTCAACGTTTGTTTTCTGCTTTATCGCTCCGTTTCGCATCCGTCTCTTGTGTCAATCGAGTATTGTAAATCTAATTCATATGGAGCGACATACGCTGACGAAAACATCGAACGGTTTGCGGTACGTATCTGTCGGGCAGCTAATGTACCCATAATGGCGTTTTCCGATGGGACAGACCTTTGACCAGTGTACGCGGACCTTTTGTCACAACCTTGCAGGGAACCATGCCATCTCGGCAGCGGATAAAACTGGGCAAACAGAAAGCCCTCGGCCGAGTGGCAGGCCAAACCAGGTAACTCGAGACGTTTTAGAAGGTAAGAAGTTGATTAATCGCATGTAACTGTTAACAATAATTACGAAATGCTAGCGCTGAATTGAGGACGCAAAAATGGCGGACTTTTGGATATACAGCACGTTGCCATGAAGGACAGTTGACAGGTCAATGAGAAAGCAGGGACGATTGCGACACATATTTTGACCTGTATAATTACTGTCCTGATAACAAATTTAGTTTTATTTACGAGGCAGGAGATCACTGACACTGCCTGTGACTAAGGGTAAGTAAGCACTGTAATGATGTCACGAAATATCTGGATCAAGATAAAAAATAAATAATGCCATCGTGGGCTTCTGTGACAGTCATAAGTCGTCTCAGCCATTCAAATTTCAACTGGCTGATAGATAGCCTTTAGCCATCAATTTGATGACTTATTAAGGCAATGTCTGCTTATGTTCAGTGAGAATGAAAAGTGGCCTTTGCGCCTTCAGTAAATATGAGCCTCTGGCCTTGGTGCCTTGTAAATTTGAATCATGCTCATGGTCAAAGTTCTGCCCAAATTCAACGCCTGCAATATTGAGATCTAGTACACCAAAAATTGTCAAGTTGACAAACATTTCATTATTGGTCATAAAAAAAATTTCCACAAAGCAATCTAATATTTAGTCAGAAGACTCTTAATGAAACAAAGTTTCAGATCTATTGCAGGGAGAGATATTGCCACTGTTTTAAGATTGATACCATACCATATGTAATGGGATCTGGGCAAAAAAAACTGTCTGTAGCCAATACTGGTAATGTTTAGATCTACATGTACATGTAGTTGTGAAGATGGCAAACGACGACAACTATACCAGTACTGTTGGTTTATCAATTCCTCCTAACCATTCTTGTTTGATTAAACGCTTCCTGTAGTATTGTTCAAATGGTAATTAGAAGTGGCAATGTGTGAATCAAATGTTTTTAGTTTATTTTAGTTAATTCGTATTGAATTCAATGTTTGGATAACTCAAACATTCTAAATAGGAAAGGCTCCACATTTAAATTTTGTATTAATAAATTGGCCAAAAATTAGTAAGAAAAATTAGCTTTGACATTATCCCCTGATAATCGTATGGAAATGGTATGGAAATATTTGTTCTTAATTGTCAACTCAAAAATCACAAAAAATATATACAATATTGTGACAAAATGTGATCTGCTGCCTGTTTAATTACTCATTCATGTTTTAAGTCTCATTTACGTTTTGTAGGATTTCAAGGTTTTAGTTGTTCAGTTGCCGATGTCATCTATCTCCGTAATATATAGGAAATACTATCGAAACCAACCTTTATTACTATATTCTATGTATATTCGACTGCTATGGAAATATTCCATGTTGAATGTTTTAAATTTTTAATTATATGTCGCGTTTATCGTAGTAAAATGCGTGTTGTAAGTGCAAGTTTGGTGTATACGACGTGTGGTTTTGTTTGCGAGAGGCAATAATCGTATATGTGACGTCAATCTGTGACGTGGCTGACGTAATTGGTTACGTAGCCGACGTGATGGGAGAGAAGACATTAGAAGTGGAAGCGAGAGGACGTGTTTTGGCGCCGACTGTGTTTGTGAACGGGTAGGACGATCTTTTATTTGTGACAGATTATTTCATTTCATTTATTTCGTTCCTAACGTAACTTTAGTTGGTCTGATATGCGAGTATGAACTATTAGGTTTATCATACCTTTTGTTTAATGTTACGAGCTTTCAGATTCGCCAATCCGAACGGCTTCGGGTCAGTGTGGAAGATTCCATGTTTTAGGATCTCCTCATTTATTATATTAATCTTTCCTACTGTCCAGTTGATGAATGAAGTATTCAACTGTTTCTTTATTTAATAAAACCATGTTCGTTGAATTTTATATTCTCTTTTTGTCCATTATTTTATTGATCCGAATCAAGTATTTGTTAGTCGGAATTATTTTCACCGACGGTTCTGGTCTTATAAACCGCCCACCCCCTCGGCCCGCTACAATTTGGTGTTCAGCGGTGGGATACGGTTTTATTTTCCGTATTCTTGGATCCGAACGTACCGAATATACACGATCAGAACGTACCGAATATACGTGATCCGAACTGATCATTCGGTTTTGGAGATTTGGTACGGATCTATTTTTATAGGATTGATAATATTGTAGGAAGATGGAATCATTGGCGTTTAACAGATTATTTTGAGTACAGTTTTTTTCTCCTAAATTTATATCACACAAACACAGTCGAGGCGTGTCGATCTTGGATACCGATTTGGTGCAGGATCATGTATACGAAATCCGAATCGGACTTGGATCGGTGTTCACAGTCACGCAAGCAACTGGTGATTGTATGGAAGGAATGATCATTGGGAATCATCTGTGCATTCCGAGATAGCGTGAAGGATGTACTCGTAAAATGCTCGTAAGAAAGTCAAAGTTGGGTTCGGCTAGTGTCCGCGTTATCTCGTCGATTTGGGAAGACTACCCAGACAGAATTAGCTCGAACCGAATTTCAGAACCGGCGCAGAAAGCGGAATGAGAAATTCGAGGAGCTGGAACAGGCACTGAGACGTCTGGTAAGGCGCGCCTATCCAGATGCGTCTGAACAATTGTGTGATAGTCTTGCACGTGATAAATTCGTCGAAGCGTTAGATAACCACGAACTTCGTGCAGGTGTCACGCTTCTCAATCCATCATCCTTAGCATTAGCAGTGGAAAATGCCCGAAGGTACGAGGTATTTCTGGAAAAGGAGAAAATGATTCTCTCCAATTCTAGGTTCAATGCGGCCAGAGTGGTAACTTGTCCTGCAGATAGGGGAGGAGGGTTACCGTCTCCTCGGTTGAATGGCCGGTGTTTTAAATGTGACGAGAAAGGACACATAGCCAGAATTTGTCCTCATGAGCGCTCTATCGCGCCTGAATCTCGAAGAGGTGCTGGAAATTGGGGGAATTCTCGGGGGATTACAGGACGTTGATTTGTGAGCATTGCCCTGATGACAGTGACATTACGCAGAGGGACATGCGTGCCAGATGCGGAAGACACGTTCAGCTACAAGTGACCGGATGAAGAGATCTGAAGAGAACGTAAACCAATTCCTGAACAGACGGAGCAGATTCACCTTCAAGAATTTAATTTAACGGCAAATGAATTTATTCAGAACATTTCTTCAATTAATACGGCTCTGTTTTGTTTGGTAATGTTCAGTATCACGAGGACGTGATAGAAATTGAGTGTGGGAGAGTGTGACAAAATGTGGTCTGCTGCCTGTTTAATTACTCATTCATGTTTTAAGTCTCATTTAAGTTTTGTAGGATTTCAAGGTTTTACTTGTTCAGTTGCCGATGTCATCTATCTTCGTAATATATAGGAAATACTATCGAAACCAACATGTATTACTATATTCTATGTATATTCGACTGCTATGGAAATATTCCATGTTGAATGTTTTAAATCTTTAATTATATGTCGCGTTTATCGTAGTAAAATGCGTGTTGTAAGTGCAAGTTTGGTGTATACGACGTGAGTGGTTTTGTTTGCGAGACGCAATAATCGTATATGTGACGTCAATCTGTGACGTGGCTGACGTAATTGGTTACGTAGCCGACGTGATGGGAGAGAAGACATTAGAAGTGGAAGCGAGAGGACGTGTTTTGACGCCGACTGTGTTTGTGAACGGGTAGGACGATCTTTTATTTGTGACAGATTATTTCATTTCATTTATTTCGTTCCTAACGTAACTTTAGTTGGTCTGATATGCGAGTATAAACTATTAGGTTTATCATACCTTTTGTTTAATGTTACGAGCTTTCAGATTCGCCAATCCGAACGGCTTCGGGTCAGTGTGGAAGATTCCATGTTTTTGGATCTCCTCATTTATTATATTAATCTTTCCTACTGTCCAGTTGATGAATGAAGTATTCAACTGTTTCTTTATTTAATAAAACCATTGTCGTTGAATTTTATATTCTCTTTTTGTCCCTTATTTTATTGATCCGAATCAAGTATTTGTTAGTCGGAATTATTTTCACCGACGGTTCTGGTCTTATAAACCGCCCACCCCCTCGGCCCGCTACAATATAATAAAATTATTAGTTAATGTAGAATTATTTATTGTAATTTTTTTAATGAATTATTTGGTATGGGACCTGTAGGGCTTTTTGTCTGTGGGATTTTGTCCGTTGGTATGTTTGTCCTAGATTTAGATACGATAACAATGACCCAATAATGTTGGCCAGAACTCAGCGAGAATTCACTTACATGTGAGAATTCAGATTTGATTAACAAAGTGATTTTTTCAACAGAAATTGTCCTATGCAATTAAAAGTCATATTTGCTCCTGGTCTATCAGATTATGGTCTATACATATATTTGGGGAAATGCTCTGCCCGCGTTCACATGAGTTTCCATTTGAAATTCATTCTCAACTATTCGGCTAAAAATGAATCGCTAATACCAATATATGTATGGTAACCTTTCATTTTCTGTATTTTATGGAGGCTTGTTCTTGTACGGGGGCTATCATGCCATGGCTCATTTTTATCCGACTGATCGGTATGAGTGGACCGGAGAGAATTAAATCTTTCCTTCAGAAACTGTATGTTTGTTGAATAAGCCCTCCACGGAGTAAATGCCATAGAAGAATAAAGTAGACACACTCTACTAGATGGAACAGCTGTGCTTAATTAGAACGATGGGGTATCTCTGTATTAGCTTTGCTTTCGAAAGTGTATTTCTATCAATATGACGGATTGTGTGAAAATCCTTGCTGTTGGCAAGATCTAACCAGACCGCGAGTACTATAGGGTGAGTGAGTGAGTAGTAGGCTTTAACGTCTATGTGTCTATATCTGTGTCTGTATCTGTTTTAATCTACGGTCGCAATTTTTTTTGTGCGTGGATACATTAGGGGGAGAGTGTCGCGTACCAAAATTCAGGTCAAGGTCACGTTATGGTCAAATATCTAATTCCTCAAGCTCAGAATTAGCAAAGAAGCTTATTGATTTTGAGATATATGTCTGTCCGTGTTTGTCTGTAAACTTGTATTGTTTGTGCGATATCTCCTGTTCCGACTGATACTAAACTTTGGGTATGACTTACCCATGGAACATATAGAAGAATACTATCAATTATAAGGTCAATTCCAAGGTCGAAAATCTAATATTTATTTTTCGTATAATCACAACATTTGAATTCACAGTGTGACCTAATTTAGTTATATCTCAAACTCTTGCGAAAAGGAGCCAACTGATTTTGGGGCATGTCGGTCTGTCCGTCATTCTCTCTCTGTTCTCGTGATTGTGATCAAACTTTGTGTGTACAGATGTACTTTAACCTTGGAGAAATGGGAAGCCCTATTAATTAGATGTCATAAATCTAAAGTCACTGAAATCCCAAACAAGATGATGGTTTATGGTAAATCCGTATCCTCCTTGAATTTGCTTAATTTGGGGTACAAAATTATACATGCATGCAACATATTTCCCATGGATACCAAAAGTCTGTGTTGCCATATTTATCGACAATCATTTATTCTCCCAGAAACCTTCACACACTTGGCCTTAAAATAGCAAGTAACATCCGTATCTGTTCAATATATTATACATGTATGCTTGTGTGCAGAATATCAAATATTGAAGAGATTATCAGCCAAAGCACCGCCTTTGATATTGATCTACATTCAGTGCTTTGGATAATTGTCATATTGACGATGCTGTGATTGATGCAGGAATAGTCTGGTTCATCACTGATTTTGAAGGAAGCCACCGATATTTCCACCTCTACCTTAAATTGAACGTAAAGGCTGCGACAACACACACACTGTGTGGAAGAACTATAATAAAAGTATCATTTGGCAGCAACATATTTTTGTGATTTTTTCTCTTCCAAAACTAAATTCCAAAACAATTATCGACTGGTGCAACAATCGAATGGGGTCGGCCATGTCAGTCGATTGAATAGCCTTGCGCCAATGAAAACGCTTGTACGTAGCACGTGATATTTTCCTGTGACGTAGTATTACTTTGGCATTGACGTAGTATCACTATGGCATTGCTGTAACACGAGTTGTAATGGAGGAGGTGAAGAGCTCGACTGTTTCAAGCGTGTTTTGACAGTGTTGCGTGTCTCCAGCAAGTGTTTACCGAGGTGAAACGTTCCATGGACTACTCACTACTTTCGTCAACATAGGGGCGTTTTAGTTAAAACTGGTAACCCTGTAAACCCATTTGCGTACACTTCGCCATCCATAAGATGGCTTGCGAATCGTGTGTCTCCATTATTGCGGAGCGATATCCGGTACTTTACCGGATTCTGTTCGGCCTTCATCCGGCGGAGAACAGACTCGAGAAATCTGAAAAATTACAGGTTTTCATACGAGTTCTGAAACAGATATTGCCTGGGCTTACAAAATATATAGGTATGTATAACTTTCGTATCATCCAAGATGTGTCGTGGATCTGAAATTTTGAACAAGTAGTTCATCACATGACTCGAAAATGGCGAGTTACGTTGGGGTTACGTCGGTAGACTTTAGCTGATTGGCTGACGAAGTCACGTGGTATTGGTTTCTGGAAATTCCCTCTTGCAGTTGCCGAAAGTAGGCTGAAAATGGATACACACGATCCCAGGGTCAGTCTTACCGCGTATAGATGACCGAGATGGTTACAGGTTGCCTGTAAACCTTCATTTGTCTCTTCGTCAGAACTTGAAGTCAGGCTATCCTCCTCGTACGTCGGTATGTTTACATGCTTTCTGCTCGTTCTAACTTCATGAAGTAGAGAGCTCCGCGGTGATACAACGTCACTGCTCTGATGGGAGATAGCTAACATGACAGCGGCCGGGGAACAATAATACAACGGAGATAATTTCGTTCCTACTCGGTGCAAAAAAATCCCCCAAAATATTTGTTGCTGCTGTTTGATACTTTCAATGTAGTTCTTTCCTACAGAGTGCATGTTGCCTCAGCCTTTACGTTCACTTTAAGGATGTCCGCTGGTGGTAAATCAAAGTAATTAACTTTTAGAATAATGTGTGTTGTTGCATTCATAATTGTGTAATATGAGGAAAAACAAGGAAAAAAATATAGGTTGGTGTGCATTTTTTAGCTGTAGGCAACGTTAAGTGGACTGACCCATGCTCAATTTGATAAACCAGAAAGCATAGGGAATAGCCCTAGTTTTGAAGCATATTCATGAAAAATTCATATAAATAGTATTTAGCTTTTTCTTATATTCTAACTGTTTGCAGATAATCACAATGTCTATCAAAATTTAGCAAATTGGATGGATGTTGCTGTGCAAAATTCTCGGCTATAAGGCTTTTAAAGGAAATCCCCATCTCTTAACCTAGGGAAGGGAGATAACCCAATAGAAAAACAGGCAAAATGGCTGCCAAAGTCAAAAACCACCAGCGGACATCCTTAAAAGACACATTTGGAGGGCTCTCACACCCACTTTACGATAGGAAAGACCAATACAATTTCGACTTGTGAAGTACCACTCTCTGGATAGCAGTATTCAAAAGAATAATCCGTATAAGTTAGTTGCATATGCTAGATCATGTCGAATAGCAAGCGTCAGTTCCGGTATTCAATAATCAGCCGTCGTCTAAAATGTTTTTTTATTAGCTTTGAAAAAATTGGTGGTATGTTCAGCTCCACAGCAATAAAGAAGGTTTTATCCATAGAATAATCTTTTGTTATATACGCCGACTTAGAAATTATAATTTTTTTCCATATTTCCATGCTTTGTTGTGAGTTCCGAAAGGTTTTTGATAATGAAATTTCTTTTTTTTTAATTTTGAAAAAACCCAGAACAGAAATATTTTCTCCGTTCTCGTGCCATTTATGTTTGGACCGAATGATGATTCCTTCTGTTTAAAAGAAGACGTAAAGATTAGAGTTAACAACTGTTCAACAAACAAGTACACCTGCAGAGGATTGGATTTGTATAAAGATTCAAGGGATCCTTTGAGAACAAAAAGCTCGTTCAATAAGGTTGTACAACCAAGCGCCTTCACGATGCATACCAATGATACCAAAAGATGTAATGACGTGTAATATTGTTGGTTCCCTTGGCAATCGCGGATTCCTCATCCGGTGCTGGGATCGCCTACATGGGTGAAGATCTTCAGTGTGTTGAAACGGACCCACAACAGTAGAGAATCACTTAGTGGTCTGCGGGGACTGGAACTCACACCGTTTGTACAACCACTTGGTCTTTACCAGACAGGTGCTCTAACCCATAATGGCAAACCGTGACTGAAGTCCATTCTAAGTCATTGTAGTGGCCAGGATATTTGTCATTTTTCGTGGTTTTCGCTGACACGATCCAGAACTGTTTACATCTTATCTCTTTACAGAGATGAATAATTTTCATTTTATACCTCATGGATTTTAGTTTATGCAGGATCACACGAAGAAAAGTCTTGCGATAACTGACCTGGCAAGATTTTGTGTATGACGGCTGTCTATCTAGTACTGGATCCATTCATCAAATCTACTATCCACATGTGGCGGTACTCTCGTTTTGCTATCTACTAGTATACCGTTGTCTAAACTGAATCCTTTTTAGTCCGCATCAGTTAGCAATTCTCCTCGTACTGACATAGCTCTTTTGGATGGCCTTTATTCCTGGAGAAGCGATTTGCAATTTTCTCTTATTGTTTTCACTACTATTTTGACAGGTTCTCTAATATGCTTTAATTGCATGGAATGACAACAGGCCAGAAAAAAGAAAATAAGAAAATAACAAATCTCAACATAACCACACAAGAAATTATACAAACGTTATGTCCAGGAAGCAAAGCAAAGCCATGGCACTTTATTAACGGTTTCTGGCGAAAAATCTACATAAATCTTCGTATACATCGCATTTTCCAGACCATTAACCGAAATATACATTAGTGCGCGAGGAGTTGATGTGATACCCCTCGATATTGTGCGGATACATTACATTTGATACTGTGCTCATACAAACTACTTGGAGGATATCACTGTTTTTGTCTTCAGCAATTTTAGTTTTATTATAAAAGTACAACGAATTAGACCTAAACAAAGCGAAACGCCCGATAATAAGTCTGATAAGCAGGTATATATTACCCCGTGTCTCTTCATTCGCTAAATCACCGGGCTGCTATGTTACCGAAGTGCTGTTATTCTTACAACTGTCAAGGCACTTTATTACCATGACGGGATATTATCTAATATGGGCACGTGTTTCAGAAAAAAATAACGAAAAGACAACCTTTCTTGTAATTGTTTTCTTAGTCATAATTTAAACAACCACTTTTGATTAATCACATAACGTTCTTTCTGCGGTGTGACTACGATGATTCTATAATAATACTTACTTTATTGCAGACTTAATGTCCGTACATGAAATGGTGTGTGGTGGTGGGGGGGGGGGGGGGGGGTGAACGCTTTGCAGCAGTGGCGAAATACCGGGGCCAATAACTTTGATTTTACTAACTTGTCAAATTGTTGAAACTGTATACAAATTTCGTTATACTTTTTTGAAAAGATATATCTACTGTTAACGGAAATTAAACCTAATAGTTCTCTTCTCTCCCCACTAAAGGAGGAGAGACCTAGCTCTAAATCCTTTAGGAGGGCGAGTTCGACGAATCTACCTCGGCTGACGAATCGGTCAACACAGTTTCAAATCACATACCTTAAATACTTGGGAAGGAGTACGGTATGCTTACAACCGCGTTCATCTCAACAAGTACTCTTATTTTGGAGCCTTTTCCGTCTTACCTGTCCCCTCCATTCCTTTTCGAAGTTGAGCAGACGCGCATGCGCGCATTAACCGGAGTTATCGAATAATGTTGTGCCGCGTTGACATTATCAGCGGCGGCGGAAGCTCCCAAAAACTGGGGGGCTCGACTATCATAGCACTTTAGGCGAGGATCCAGGGGCCGCCTAGGCCCCGGAAGCTTCGCGCTCCTAGATAGCTGAAGACGCATTATGGCCGATTTCCGGCATATAAAACGACATATCGTCACTATATAATCAACTGCATTTTGCGATTATTTCTGTGATTTTTCTCGTCATTTAAAAGAAAAATTGAGTTGATAACTTTTGAATGTAAATAAAGTATTATTCCTTTCCAAAATTTTGCCACCCAGCTTTTGTTGAAACTGGGGGGACTGAGCCCCCACCCTCTCCAAACAAGGGGGGGGGGGGCGCTTCCGCCGCCCCTGATTATTCACACTACTAGTAGTCGCCCTTGCCTTAAATCAGTGTAACGTCAATGTTAGTCACCTGGGTGTGTCTCTGCGCGCCACAACAACATTCAAAAGTTGAAAAGGAAACGGGTGGGGAACAGAACAGGTGAGACAGAAAAGACTCTAAAAAAGAGAACATCGTTGAGAGGATCGTGCTTACCCAAGTAGGTAAGGTATGTGATTTGACACTTGGTTGACCGATTCATCAGCCGAGGAAGATTGTGCGCTACATTTTCTGGTCGAAATCGTCCTCCTAAATGATATAGGGCTAGGTCTCTCCTCCTTTAATGGGGAGAGAAATGCTTGGTCTAAACAAAATTGTGACAGGCACCGTGCCGACTAGTGAAAAAAAGAAGTACTTTAACAGACTGGTATTATGCATTGCCGATTGGACGAACAAGAGGTGATGTTTCGCCTAGATGGGTGGATGATTCGGGTTGGATGGGCGAGTTTATGATGAACTGCACACAAGATATTTGGGGGAAGGGGAGTCAATAATCATTTAATTTATAATATTTACAGCATCGGAAGCACAAAATTCACCAACCTCTTCATTGATTCGCCATTACCACGAGTCTTTCACTATGGAAGCCGGTTGCGGCCATTCGTGCCTTCGTAACTTCGCCTTATTCATAACGCGAAGCGACGAAGCCGCGAAGTCACGAAGCCGCGAAGTCGCGAAGTCGCGAAGGCGAAGGCGAAGCCACGAGGCGGCGAAGGCGAAGACGCGAAGGGACAAAGCGAAGTGACGAAGTTGTACAGCATCGTCCCTTCGTGTCTTCGCCTTCGCCCCTTCGTGGCTTCGCCTTCGCCCCTTCATATCTTCGCCTTCGCCCCTTCGCGTCTTCGCCCCTTCGCCTTCGTCCCTTCGCGCCTTCGCGGCTTCGCGTCTTCGCCCCTTCGCGCCTTCGCCCCTTCGCCCCTTCGCGTCTTCGCCTCTTCGCGTCTTCGCCGCTTCGCGCCTTCGCCCCTTCGCACCTTCGCGACTTCGCGGCTTCGTGACTTCGCGGCTTCGTCGCTTCGCGTTGTGAGTAAGGCGAAGTTACGAAGGCACGAATGGCCGCATCCGGCTTCCATATTTCACAGAGAGAAGTATGACACGTATATTTGTTCCATTCCAGTGCTGCTCATTGTGTTATATATTTTAAGTATATTACAGCTAGGTGCACTGCAGGTAACATTGTTTCATGTTCGATTTCGTAGGTGGGGATTCTTGATCTTCATAGCTATACCACTCGTTCACAGCCTGGGGCTGCGTTATGGCGGACCGTGTCGTAGTAATCTCTATAAGAACTGCCGTACTTCTCTCTTGTCAATCATATGCCAATAAAAATATGATGATCATACACAATAACACTGTTTAAACATCATTTGGCATCTCACATCACAGTCATTGCAATAACTTATTTTCTAACTTACTATGAACAAGACTTTCACTGAAACACTATTTACACTCTGGTATACGGTTCTCTGCTTTCCGCCTGTGAATCAGAATTCATAAATTGGTACATGCTCATGCTCAGTTAACATCAGTTTCAGATAGACTTGGCAAATGCTCATGATCAGTTAACATCAGTTTCAGATAGACTTGGTACATGCTCATGATCAGTTAACATCAGTTTCAGATAGACTTGGTACATGCTCATGCTCAGTTAACATCAGTTTCAGATAGACTTGGTACATGCTCATGCTCAGTTAACATCAGTTTCAGATAGACTTGGTATATGCTCATGCTCAGTTAACATCAGTTTCAGATAGACTTGGTATATGCTCATGCTCAGTTAACATCAGTTTCAGATGGACTTGGTATATGCTCATGCTCAGTTAACATCAGTTTCAGATAGACTTGGTACATGCTCATGCTCAGTTAACATCAGTTTCAGATGACTTGGTATATGCTCATGCTCAGTTAACATCAGTTTCAGATAGACTTGGTATATGCTCATGCTCAGTTAACATCAGTTTCAGATGGACTTGGTATATGCTCATGCTCAGTTAACATCAGTTTCAGATAGACTTGGTACATGCTCATGCTCAGTTAACATCAGTTTCAGATGGACTTGGTATATGCTCATGCTCAGTTAACATCAGTTTCAGATAGACTTGGTATATGCTCATGCTCAGTTAACATCAGTTTCAGATGGACTTGGTATATGCTCATGCTCAGTTAACATCAGTTTCAGATAGACTTGTTATATGCTCATGCCCAGTTAACATCAGTTTCAGATGGACTTGGTATATGCTCATGATCAGTTAACCTCAGTTTCAGATAGACTTGGTACATGCTCATGCTCAGTTAACATCAGTTTCAGATGGACTTGGTATATGCTCATGATCAGTTAACCTCAGTTTCAGATAGACTTGGTATATGCTCATGCCCAGTTAACATCAGTTTCAGATGGACTTGGTATATGCTCATGATCAGTTAACCTCAGTTTCAGATAGACTTGGTACATGCTCATGCTCAGTTAACATCAGTTTCAGATGGACTTGGTATATGCTCATGATCAGTTAACCTCAGTTTCAGATGGACTTGGTACATGCTCATGATCAGTTAACCTCAGTTTCAGATGGACTTGGTATATGCTCATGATCAGTTAACCTCAGTTTCAGATGGACTTGGTACATGCTCATGATCAGTTAACCTCAGTTTCAGATGGACTTGGTATATGCTCATGATCAGTTAACCTCAGTTTCAGATAGACTTGGTACATGCTCATGCTCAGTTAACATCAGTTTCAGATGGACTTGGTATATGCTCATGATCAGTTAACCTCAGTTTCAGATGGACTTGGTACATGCTCATTATCAGTTAACCTCAGTTTCAGATGGACTTGGTATATGCTCATGATCAGTTAACCTCAGTTTCAGATAGACTGGCATTAGTATATGCACCGTTAAGCCTCACTTGTACATGTCCTAGATCCAGATGTTCCTGAAGTCCTAGACTTTCTTTTATTCGGGCATATTTGAAAGATAAGCGATTAGAGGCTCGTGGATCTTGATTTAACAGAGGACCCTCGCATTGGTATACAAATTCGCCCCCCCCCCCTCCCCCGCAGGTACACTTGTTCGTTGAAAATATTTTAATCTCAGAAATCGCTATGTGAACGAATAGCCTTCTGTAAACTTGGTTGCATGACAAGCCTATGTTTATGTATACTATGATTGTTTTTTTGAATTTGGTGCTAATACTGTTATATGGAATATGGAATAGGTCTTTGGATTATGGACGCGGATATTCTCTAATGGACGACGGCTGAATTATGGATGACGGACTAGACGCTTGTAATGCACATGATTTTTATAATAAGCAGTCAAAATATGCTGAACAGCTTATTTTTTCACCTATAAGTGTTTTACATGAGGGATTTTTCATCATAGCAGAAGTATTTCTATGACAAGGATGATATAATCTGTTTTAATCCGAAGTATCGTTTTGGTTAACGTAATCATATTTCTGCTAACCCCTCGTGTAAAACGCTAATAAATGGTCAAATTGGCTATTTATCATATTTTGTCAGCTTATAAAAATCGCAGGATGACAGAATAGTATATAGCCTATTCTTTAATATAAGTTTTAGCAATTTCTGCAATTAAATAATTTTCAGCAATCAAGTGCACTTGCGTTGTGACGAATTCATCTAATAATGCAAGGGGTCCTTTCACACGCTTTCTATGTTGTACTAGAGTGAAACTCTCCATGAGTCACAGAACGTATTTGTGCAGAAGCAGAATGATTTAAAGTAAACTTTAACTGAAGAATAAGTTGTACGTGTATTTGATCTCCCTGATCGGGGAACTTGTTAGTTGAAGTCACGATATTCTGTAACCATAGATCACGTGTCCAGATAGGCAAATATTTATGCGAATATATTTCGGAATCACATTAGTATGACCCCCCTGATACCGTTTGTTCACATACAAGTATATGGAATGATATTTGCCGTCTTTTTGGTCGTTCTGTTCTTGTTGAATGTCCATTATGGAGATAATATGAACTGCCGCCATCACTCGCGATGTCATGCAGTCTTCAACCGAATAAGATTGGATCTAACAGCCAGATGTCGTTTGATTGGTTGCCATCCTTATACCCTGTAATGCATCAGGGATTCTGTTTTCAAAATCGCATTGTTATACAGTGGATCCGTTATATGTCTTAACGCTTCTTTTTCAATTTGATATTCCCCAGGACATAATAACCACTTTTGAAGAGTCGCTACATCCCCATACCATCCACCATTTACATATTCTGCTTAATTTCACAGGAAACTTTCCGCTGCCTTATCGTCCTTTTTATCCTGTTAAGAGAGAATAACACATGAATTAGAATTTTTGACCCGAATATTTGACCAATACATCTGATCTGTTTACTTCAACTCCGTACACGTTATAGATATTGGCGGTATCGGTATTATTTACCAGAACATATCCGGTCAAGATTATAATAATAAATTCTGTTTCTCTTTACAATTACTGCTTTTCATGAAATTAAAATAACAATTATATTTAGTGCATTGGCAAAGAAACTCAATACAGAAATCTATTTATCTATTGATCCATGTCTAATTTTAATGAAATAGTATCTAATCAACGCTGTCCATTTTCATATGTCATTTGTAGAATCTTATGAGCCCAGATTATACGCGCGTCCACCAGGCCGACCACTATGATCGCAGATCACTACGCCTTTGAGGCTAGAAATAAAACAGCCCATGACATGAAGACACCACCTGCGTCATCACACATTACAGGTAGTTCTGAATGAGTACTCTCAAGTGCAGGAACTAAGTGTGGTAATGTTTCGTTTAAAACACTAATTATTCATCACTGGATGTTGCCTTCAGCCCGAGTCCATAAGTCCCGTAAGCGTTATGTAAACAAGAGGGCATTGATAGGATATTATTTCACTAAGGTTGTATGTATCCATTCTTCATTTCTGATGCACTCGAGATTCTCCTCCTAGACACCATAAGTCAGTGCCGAGACAGAAAGCTCTAACTTACACGGGAAACCTCTGAGTGAAATTGTTATGGGGGGGGGGGCGCCCTTGTACATACCAATGGTCTGGGGCTCCCTTGAACATGCCAATGTTATGGGGCTTCCTTTGTACATACCGATTTTAGAGATCCCTTGATCATGGATAAGAATTTTTCAAACACCCCGATAATGGTGGCCAGAATGATCCCTCCCACCAAGATGAAGAAGACTCCGGCTACATTTTCTATCTGGAGTTCAGATGTTTCCTCTGTGGATGCATGGAACTGATCGGGACAGTTTCGGCTTCCCCAATAACTAGAATAACAGAACAGTATAGCAGTTGTGTTGTAAATAATCAACAATAATACGATAGCACCTTGCATAATGTCCGCGTACAAATTATAGGTTTGATTGAAGACTGATGTATCATTGTGCCACTGAAAATCTGTCAAGTGGGTGGCTTAAACACACAGTTTATGATTACCTCGATGAAAACAACATGAATATATCTGCATTTCAACGCAGTATTACACTCTTGTTCAAAAATGACTAAGAAAACTTTAGCATGCTGGATCTTATGAAATATTAACTACTTTCTGCAAGCTGTGATTTTACAGATAGAGTTATTCCTTACGAACCCTTCAACAATAAAGAGCAATTGCTTCTATGTGTTTCGGAGAAAACACTGTTAAAAATGTCTATTCCATTATCCAATGCTTTTATTTAGATATACTTACTTATTCTCCATCTCGTATAATTTCCCCGTGTCGCTCAGTCTTAGTATAGCCATAGACAGTTCTTCCCGATAGGTGGCGCCAGGAGGGACTCCGATTCCAAAGCCCTTGGCATCAAATGGCGGTCCTATTTCAGTAAAAGAACAGTCCTCTGTGGTTTTAAATTTATTCACAGTTGTATCCCAAAAGAATGCGTAGTTTCCCTTCCTGACCTTGTTATAACCTTGAGTGGTATCAGCCACCATGGCTTCAGGATCCACCTCAGACATCTGAGCCCACATTTTGGCAAAGTGCTCCACTTTTGTGTTTTTGAAGAAAGACATCACTCCGCTATCTTGCACTGTGCCGTATTTAATTTTTGTCTGTTGGGCCAACTCTGTGACTGATTGAATGGGCGTGTTAATTTTCTTCACAGTGAGAAAGGCGGCTAAATTCGCTGTGTATGAAGAAATTAAGATGAGAGCGAAGAACCACCAAGAGCTTGTCAGTATTCTGCCAGGAACCGTGCTTGGGGAAGCATCCGTATTCCCCTGGAGTAATGAACCGAAAATGAACCAGAAACTCTCCCGGAAAGAGATTTGCTTTACTTCCGTGTTTTTTGAGGTACCGATTCTCTCTAATATATACAGTACAACGCTCACTCCAACGAAGGCACCAAATGTACAAAGCCAAACAACAGGAGACAGAGGATTGAGAAATTCAAAATAGGACGTCTCGGCCACGGGAGTGGCCATGAGAACAGAAATATAGCGGGTCATAAACGGCTTTGTAAAATCTATGGCTTCTTCACGATCCGAGTTGATGCTGAGTGGGGCGACTGACATCGTGGCATTCTGGAGAAAATCAGAAATGTTTTATATAAACTATCGTTCAAGCAGATATATATTTTCAAAAAAAGAAACGATGATATAATATTGAAGACGGGTGCTGGGGAATAAAATCTGCTATAGCAAGTAAACGACAGAAATGAAATTAAACGCAACATTAAAGGGTGATGGAAAACGATGCTGGCATACTGACAAGAAGTCATATGACCCCACAAACAAATTTACTGACTGCATATATCTGAAAGCATCACACAAACCAGAAGTGATCCCTGTGATGATTTTTATCCAAGCCACCCTAAAACCTTACACAGGACCTTCTCCGAATGAGGAAATTTCTAAAGTGGAATCCATAGGCTAGGAGTCAGGGATAGTGTACTCACTCCAGCTAGAAGTTCTCCCACCATTCCATTCCATTCTCCGGTCTTGACGTTTTTGGCACCAAACTTGCCATCATTGACGAGAAATATGTTGTAATCGAAGTCTAACATCTTTGCAATCTCAGCGAGAAGATCTACGGCGAACCCTTCGAAGCGATCATTGCCGAATCTCATGCCCTGGTCCCGCTTTATCATGGTGAAGGGCCTTTCCTGTTAAGATAGCAAGGTGGTAGAGCTATCCGATCAACAGACAATGCGACAAACTATGTCCACACCGTACCGGTATTTGAACGTAATTTGTGGCACCGCAATGGTCGAAACGATAGAAAGGAAGCACACGATCTGAGACGAGGCCACATGAATACACTACGTTTATATAATCCTTGTGAAGAAGGGAAGGTAATCATTCCGGTATGAGTGTGCGATTGTTTTATAATTTCGGAAAAAAATCTGGTGAAGAATTTGAGGTAAACATTCAGTTAAAGATGCCGGCAAGACATCGTGATGTTCCAAAAATATCAAATTACAAGCGTCTAGTCCGTCATTCATAATTCAGCCGTCATCCATTAAAGAATATCCGCGTCCATAATCCAAAGACCTATTCCATATTCCATATAACAGTATTAGCACCAAATTCAAAAAGACAATCATAGTATACATAAACCTGCAAGAGAGAAGCGGTCAACAGTTTTCAATGATGCGGACAAGACATCATGATGTTCCCAAAATATAAATATTTTATAAATATAAAATCCGTATCGCTGATCAGTATTCTTAATCCATATGATATTCGTTGTAAAGTCCTCATCTAGAGAATGATGTGCATGTATCTCAGTCACGCTTTGATTGTGACTGTTCATATGAACACCATGGAGATCTTGAAGTACATGGTTTCATACGGGCCCTTGCCCCGGGTTATAAGCGGAGTTAGACAAAAGTTACGAGACGTAATAATATTTTGTGGCGTTGATTACAAGCGCCTGGTCCGTCATTCATAATTCAGCCGTCGTCCATTAGAGGATATCCGCGTCCATAATCCAAAGACCTATTCCATATTCCATATAACAATATTAGCACCAAATTCAAAAAGACAATCATAGTATACATAAACATAGGCTTGTTTCCTGCAAGAGAGAAGCGGTCAACAGTTTTCAATGATTCCAGCAAGACATCATGATGTTCCAAAAATATCAAATCCGTATCGCTGATCAGTATTCTTAATCCATAATGTTCGTTAAACTCGTCAAATTTAACAACGGATCTAACAAATGCTACCCGGCGAGATATGTATACGCCATATGCAGGTCCCTCTGGTTTACCATGTCGAAATTGAAATCATCTCTTTTGTCGTGAGGTAGACGAGAGAGAGAAGTCCCGCTTCGTTTTTATAGAGATATAGGTCAAAATAAAATGTACCTTTAGGGCCATCTATAGTTTCCTTCAAATCCAGCGAAGGTGGCTATATGTTCTTCATTGCGTCATTTATATAGCGACTATCCGCAGCAAGAATATTGTCTGTATTGCGTTTGGTGAATGAGAAGGAACGGGCTTTGAATTTGTCCGTTTTTGAAAGCGTCTGCATATAGTCGCATTCATAAGAGAGCAGATATAGGTCAGCCAAAAGGGTGCACAGTTAGTACCCTTTGGAACACCGATATGCTGTCGACCTATTGCATTGCCAAATTTCACATAAATGTTATTACTGAGAAATTCAAGCAACTCTATAAACAAAGAAACATTCCATGAATGATGTCCCTTGTATGTAGTTGAGCTAAAGAATGATTTATGGCTTCCGTCATTAATATATCTACGATCAATTTTCTTGAACTGATTCTATTAATGAACTAAGCGGTCAATATGGTCATGATGAGGGATTGTTGTATAGAGAGTCGAGAAATCCCATGTGGATGCATACCTGTAGGGTATATGTCCTTTTGCATCAACTTCTTTGTGAGACTATTTCAATATCGATATTGGATATCCACATGCATTCAGTGGCAGAGTTCTTAGAAATGGTGGCGCAATACCTTTCCCAAAATGCCTTAATCTCTTAAACGACAATCATCAACAGGGTTGAAAGAAGCTTGGTGGTGCAGCTCCTAGAACCAGCTATGAATCTAGCTTTATAGGATGATTTATGCATTTTTGAAGTCCAGTACACTTTCGGTATATCGTTATGAGTGATTGGGAGACAAATGCCACTTTCCTTGAGAAACGTTTTGTGGTTGTTAAATACTCTTCTAGAGTAACTGCTCTTTGGGATTGAGTAGACGTATTCGGCGATGGTATGCTTATAATTACAACACATATAAGGGAAGTGGGAAGAGGTGCCGACATACTGACTGCGTCATATGACTTCACAGAATAGTCTTCTGGTAAACCTATTCTAAAGCACATACCAAGAATCTAACGATTCGTGATATGTGTTGTATCTCAGGTACGCTTTTATTGTACCTGTTCATGTGGCAACTTGGATGATATGACCACACGGCCCTAGCACCGGCATAAGCGGTATTAGATACAAATCTAGAGAGCTATGATGGAAATGCTCTGACAACTCGTATACTGGTAATTGGTGAGCTGTTTCGCTGTGACAACTCGTACATTGGCGATTGGTGAGCTGTATCGTCGTCAGATGTAAATGACGGCAATTAACACAAAAGACTAGTATGTAAGGCCCGATGTCGACCCAGCATCAATTCCTTATCATACAAAGCATCATACTCAATTCCTTAACCAGCACCTGGTAATAGTAATATTTACGAAAATATATTATGTTATTTGGAGTTTTGTGTTTTGGAACTATGACGAATTCTTCCTGGAGATTTGCTGGAACTTTTTGCGAATTGAAGATTCTCAGTACTTGTGCTTGGTGAGGTCCCACCAGTCAGCGAGTACTGTAGGTTCAACGTTTTCTCGTTTTGATCGCTCAATAACATACTCTTCCAGTGCAGTGAGGACTATCTTCTGGTCCGTCTTCAGGCTTTTTTCTCGGTTCTCTATATTTAAGTCCCTTCATCAGGAGTGTTTTAGATCTTCATCACTAACTATATCAAGGTTACCAGTCACAGTATGCTTGCATGGTGAAAAGATAAAGTTCGGCGATTCACAGTCACAACTATAGCCTCGGGACGTGCATATGTTCCAGTCAAACTCTTTGGCAGCATTTGAGTAATTGAATATTTCGGTGGCTATAGATTTAGTATAGTTATACGAAATGCAAGGAGGTTCTGTTAACTTAAAATAGTTTGGTACAGCTTTGCGTATCGCTGGATCATTTAGGATTCGTGGTAAATTAATAATGTCCAGTCATTTATTCAAGTAGTTGAGTTTCAAGAAAAGCCGGTCAAGACTGTCTTGAAATTCGATTGCGCTGTTCATGAGACCATACCTTTATCATGACCACATCAACCCGTCTGCCTTTGAGCGGAAATGGGATGGACGCATTTGTTGTTCTTCTTGTTCCTAAATTCAGATTTGAACCGTTGAAAATGGCGTCCGATTTCCACTGTCCGATCTACAACAATTGAGATGGCACAGGGATTAACACATAGAACATTGGAAAACTGAAACTTACATGTACATTAAAGAAGACTACACATTAATTATCTGTCCAGGGAAGCCATTTGCATCTTCACTCCCATTGTTTCGTTCTGATTTTGAACAGTCAAATTAAAATAATGTAGCCAATCAGTGTTTGCGGCCTTCGTTATCAGTCCAGTTGTTTCCAGTCCAAATTGTCAACCACATGGCGATGTACAGCACAGACTCAATGCTGAAAACTTTACAGTATTCGAGATTAAACTTAATGACCATTAAAAGTTAAATACGAACAAACTACAGATAAGTATTGTTGAACTGATGCATACCTCTAATAGAAAAACCGGGTGATATTAATGGAATTATCTTATTGGTAATTCTGTATAAACTTTGGCGGTAGATAATGGAATATAACTTCTCACCTCTTCTGGAATCCCGTCCGAGATTTGTGACAGATGTAGAGATACATTCTTCCTCATTCCTGTCCGGTCAAACTGTAGCTGGCCCGTCATTCCATCCAGGTTAGCCTATGGATATCGAGTAACATTGGTTTTAGGGAAAGTTATCGCATTAAGCATGAAACATTTCCTCTGCCAATAATTCAGACTGGACTCGAACACGTCTAGGACATTAGTCGCATGGTCATACAGGACAGGCAGTTTAACCGGATTGTCTCTCACAAAATGAGAGCGACCCGGCCTCGGTCTATGACTATTTATGTATACTATGATTGGTGCTAATACTGTTATATAGAATATGGAATAGGTCTTTGGATTATGGACGCGGATATTCTCTAATGGGCGACGGCTGAATTATGAATGACGGATCTGACGCTTGTACTGCATGAGCCACCACAGAATACAGGCATACAGACAACAAGTAAGAAGCATCTAGTTATGGCAATGTTACTATATTTACCAACGCCCAAAGCCAGCATAAGGGTCACAGAGTGGAATCACCCCCCCCCCCCCTTAAAAAAACATTAGCCTAAAAATTGACCGAAAATAAAAATAAATGAAGTCAGAAAAATATTATCTAGTTTAGTGGAGAAAATTGATGAGGTCATGCATATTTATTATTTTAGGCGCCATCTTTGTAGCACACAAGAAGCAAGAAATACAGAAAACGAGCTGGCGATAGTTATACGATTTGCACTGTTTTGGAAGCTAGTGGTGTCTCTTGACAAAGTCATACAATAGATATAAAAATCTCATTTGTGTACTGGATACTTCAGCCGTCGAGATAATTTGGTGTATTCTGTCGAAAATCAGCTCTCATTTGGGAGTTGATGTTGTTGTTGTCGAAATGGCAGGTGTGTTACATTAAAGTTTTTGGCATGAACATGTTCCTGAAAGAGATAGAATTTTCATGATATAACATACACAGCAAGTCCCCAAGGAAATTATACGACAACGCAACCTAAACACATGCCAGACTCGTGGAAGAATTAAAGTCTCTCTCTATCACATTTTCCAATATCCATAGTTGACCGCTAAATGGAGCTCTCTTTGAAAAAAAATTATTAATCTTAAACAAGTACGAAAATTATTCATGAGCGACAGTCACCTAGTGAACGCCGAAAGTTGGGGGCCCTGTCCCAAATAAACGGATGGAATTCACGAGTAACCCCTTCGCTGTCTCTGTGCTGATGGTCACATTATTTGCTCTCTCCGAGTAACCTACACCCTCGAAAATCTAAGATCTTTGTCTGCTACAGGTGAAACCAGTATAAAAACTAATGTTATGGAGAACACAGTACAAAGAACTAAACTTGATGGAACAAAATGCGATGAAGAACCAAGATTTGTTAGAGAATTCTAGCTAGCAGGATAGGTAATTGACGCCAAGAGACAGACCGCGCACATGCATGGTTCAAACTGAGGAAGGTCGATCTATGAAGGGTTCAGTTAGTACGGAGGGATTCTATAAAAACAGCTCGTTCCTCAAATTGGAACTATTTTCAGATCTTGAGTATTTTCACTCTGATTATCGAATCGTAAAACTGTTCAAGAAAATGCAGTGCTAGCACGAAGCGAGATGAAACTGTTAAGCAGGCTAGGGCTTGTTCTTTGAAAAAAAGGCACACGACCCATAGTTACGGAGCCGTAAAAGGGACATGGAATTTTTTTTTTTTCAGCCCCTATTTTTTTTTTTTTTTTTTTAAGTCGTTATAACGACTTAAAAAAAAGAGGGGCTGAAATTTTGTTTTTTGTTTTTTGTTTTTATTATGTCGTTATAACGACTTAATTGACCAATGAAATTCGAGCATTAAGTCGTTATAACGACTTATTAAGTCGTTAGAACGACTTAATTGACCAATGAAATTGGAGCATTAAGTCGTTAGAACGACTTATTAAGTCGTTAGAACGACTTAATTGACCAATGAAATTCCGTCTTACTTCTGCAGCTTTTATTTTGTTAACTGACAACTGCCCTCAAAACAGCGTTTAGATATGCAGTATTGAAGTAATAAACTTTGGATAAATTGGAAAGATATGTAGGCTATAGAGGTGGGAAAAGTTGACGACGTCTGCGGACTAAAAGGCAACCCTATGACTCTATGCCCAAACCTGCCAATTCACATGGCTTCTCTGTGTTGGTCCGATAATATCGCCAAATTGTTTTGCTCGCCACCCTCCATTACAGATAATTGAGGAGCTTGTAGCGTTGGCTCGGGCGGTATGGCGGCTCACTTCCAAGAATTAACATGAGATTGATCTAATCAAAACCCCTCGGCTTTCCCCAAGTGATTGAGACCCATGTGTAGTGTGAATTGGGGAAGAGATAGTTCTATGTGGGATGATTAAGATATACCGGTAGTTGGTTACATTCAGGCATATAGGACAGAAATAGAAAAATTATATATCTGTAAAGGGGCATAACTTTGTAAAATATGGGTCGATGCCACTTTCGACAGGCGTCTGACTTAGCACTCTGTAAAATAAGAATCGAGACAAATAAGCTGTACCGAACACGGATCTGCAGATATAACTTGTACATTCAACTACATATAGCAAAATCGGAGATTATTACATCTGAAAGGGGCATAACTCCATAAGCCTAGGAGAGTAATCCTTTGTTGGCTTGTAGAATACAGAAATATAAATAAGTTTCCAAAATATAGTAGCTATATCGAACACAGTTCTGCAGATACAGTTGGTTACATTCAGGGATATAGGACAGAAATAGAAATTAATATATCTGTAAAGGGGCATAACTCTGTAAAGTATGGGCCGAGGGGCGCCACTTTCGATTGGTGTCTGACTTAGCACTCTGTGAAATAAGAACCAAGACGAATAAGCTGTACCGAAGACGGATCTGCAGATCTAACTTGTACATTCAGCTACAACTAAAAAAATCGAAGATTACTACATCCGAAAGGGGCATAACTCCATAAGCCGAGGCGAGTAATCCTTTGTTGGCTTGTAGAATACAACAATATAAACAAGTTTCCAAAATATATAGTAGCTATATCGAACACAGTTCTGCAGATATAGTTGGTTACATTCAGGGATATAACAGAAATAGAAATTAATATATCTGTAAAGGGGCATAACTCTGTAAAGTATGGGCCGAGGGGCGCCACTTTCGATTGGCGTCTGACTTAGCACTCTGTGAAATAAGAACCAAGACGAATAAGCTGTACCGAACACGGATCTGCAGATATAACTTGTACATTCAGCTACAACTAACAAAATCGAAGATTATTACATCCGAAAGGGGCATAACTCCATAAGCCGAGGCGAGTAATCCTTTGTTGTCTTGTAGAATACAGGAATATAAATAAGTAACCAAAATATAGTAGCTATATCGAACACAGTTCTGCAGATATAGTTGGTTACATTCAGGGATATAGGACAGAAATAGAAATTAATATATCTGTAAAGGGGCATAACTCTGTAAAGTATGGGCCGAGGGGCGCCACTTTCGATTGGCGTCTGACTTAGCACTCTGTGAAATAAGAACCAAGACGAATAAGCTGTACCGAAGACGGATCTGCAGATATAACTTGTACATTCAGCTACAACTAAAAAAATCGAAGATTACTACATCCGAAAGGGGCATAACTCCAGAAGCCCAGGCGATTAATCCTTTGTTGGCTTGTAGAATACAACAATATAAACAAGTTTCCAAAATATAGTAGCTATACTGAACACAGTTCTGCAGATATAGTTGGTTACACTCAGGCATATAGGACAGAAATAGAAATTAAAAAATCTGTAAAGGGGCAGAACTCTGTAAAATATGGGCCGAGGGAAGCCATTTTCGATAGGCGTCTGACTTAGCACTATATAAATAAGTGTTGAAAATTTGGTGGTTGTGTCTCAAGCGGTTTTGCCTAAAATGCGGTAACGGATGGACGTACGGACGGACGGACGGACGTACGGACGTACATGGCGACGACAATACCCCGAGGCCAAAATGGCCGAGGGGTAAAAATGGGTCAGACATGCTGATAATTGTATAGGTAGCCGTAGTCCACTCCTAAACAGCCAAGCGAAAAAATGTGAAATGCAGACGGATTTTACTAACACCTATTCAGGCACGGCGGAGCCGGGGGAGAGGGGTGGGATGGGTTGAGGGGCTAAACACTGGATTATAGTTTTGATGATTTTTCGCAGAGAATAACACATGTGATACAAGTGCCGTAATCCTACTATCATAATGCACCACAACACAGCGTTTGCATGCGTAAATTCGACACTTTCTGGGAGAGCCGTTCATAGATTGAACAAGACTGAACTTATGGAGTTTTACATCTAGTTATGAAAAATGGAGAGACCCATGCAATCAAAAACATGAGAGTGGGAACTGAGCTCCGGATCGAGCAACGGTTTAATGTTCATTCAAAACAAACAGAAAATATACCGTCAAAATGCACCAAAACAAAATAAATCGAACATAATGTATGTAGATTAACTTTCACTTTTGTTTCGCATAAGCACGCATCGATATTGAAAAGTATCAGACCTTATGCCCCCATTTGACATTCTGGTAAAACACATACAAATCAGGACTAACACTTCACACGTGGAGCGCTCGTAGCCATAATGTTTGCATATTCAACATCGAAATGTAGTACGCTCACAAACCACATAAATAGATGTCTGTTTAATATATCAATAGATCCTCTGATTACATAATCCACATTCGTTTATTTTACATATAATTTCAAGATATTATTTCTACGCGAAATTCCAGGGTTCGCTGATCTCTCTCTCATTTTTTTTACAGGTCTAATGGGGGGGGGGACCCCCTGACCCCCACCACCCGTAGATCTGCCCTTGATAGTGCCTATCTAAACGCTGTTTCACCGGGGAGTTGTCAGCTAACAAAATAAAAGCGGCAGAAGTAAGACGGAATTTCATTGGTGGATTAAGTCGTTCTAACGACTTAATGCTGCAATTTCATTGGTCAATTAAGTCGTTATAACGACATAATAAAAAAATAAAAAAAAATAAAAAATTCAGCCCCTATTTTTTTTTTAGAGCTGAAAAAAATAATTTCCATGTCCCTTTTACGGCTCCGTACATAGTTGTCGGATGGAAAGCTTCAAGTGTAGCAGATGTGTGCACGTGATGTTAGTCGCTCTGTTACCGTGTATAGCAGGTTAAGCTGTAATCTTACCTTTTGTAGACTTGTCATTATGGTTTCTCTGATAAATCCATCAACATCACCTGACGACTTGGCAGCTTTGTATCCTCTCTTTATCAAATTCGCCACTTCAAATATCGGAAGTAGAGAATCAAAGGCGAGGGCTCTCGTCATTTCCTGTGGTAGCCCAGCAAGAGTTCTGTCATCTGGTTTCTTAAATTCCATCAAACTAAGGACGGTGAAGTTTGTTTGGACATCTTTAAACATGGAAAATGCTTCCCAATATTCTCCTTGCTGTAAAACCACAGAAACGAAGGAGTAGTTACGTTAACATACGAAAAATTACCTTAGAAAAATGCTTTGTTTAATTCTACCAAAAGACTGCGTTTCGTATACAGATTGCGCATGCTCAAGTTTCAAACTGTAAAATCTCACACTCAACAATGACGTGAAACAGCGTCAACAGACTTTTGAAACTGGGCTTTCGTCTGTTCTTGACCTTCTCATATATATTATAGCATGGATTCTTTAATATATCTAAATATTATCTGCCTTGAACCAAAATAATCTTTCGATATAATATCACGACAGATATGGTGATTGAAAACATTAGATCAGTATTGGTTCATGATGTCATATTTTGAATATATTAAAAAATCCATGCTATACCAAAAAAAAACAAAAAAAAAAAAACAGACGAGAGCCCAAGCCATCAGTCGACGCTGTTTCACGTCACATTTGACTCGGAGTGTAAACGTTTAAAAAAAATTCTGTATCAAACAGGTTTTTGTTCAAAATTAAAGAATCTAAGTTTCAGCTTTACTAATGTAACACCTAAGGCAGATTTTCGCATGTGAACTCCTTTAAATGCTATGTTTATTTACCATTATTACTTTCCGAAACAGCTCTCAGTCAAATGTACCTGGCATTTTGATAATAACTTCGTTAGATACGTGAGAAATACGAAATAACGGTAACGATTAATAGGCAGAGAAGTTTATTTTTCCAGAGTTCCCATCTTTGATACTTGAACAAGATTTATTTACTTCAGTAAAACAGGCAAGCAGTAAAACGATTACTTTTCACGAGGTTTGACTGATAAACAGGTTGGCGATCCCGCTCTATTAAATGGAGGTAAAAAATGTCGTTTTCGCTCAACAACTTTTTATTCCTTTACCAATGCTCCAAAATTTCAGGGGCATTAATCTATCTATTGTTCCACTTCCATGTCCTAAAATTAATTTGCCATTTGAAGAACCAGTCAATATTGTTTCAACAGTGTGACAGATATTTGATATTATTATGCAAATTAGAGACAATTTATTTTTTACCACCACTTGATGGGGATATATATGTTTGTGTGCGCCTCGAGAGAATTTGCTGAATTCATTATGTAAACTGATTTATAGAACAACAAAAAACCCCACCTTTTTACCTCCATTTTAGAGAGCGGGACTGCCCTAACCTGGTAATTGGCAGAATAATTGTTTAAATACCGGATCAAAGAAAGCCCATTCGTAAGGTGTTGTTATCATTGCCAGACTGCGTGCCTGATAGGGGGAAACGATAGTACATACGTGTAATAACATTCATTGAAACTTAGATTATTGGACCTCACCGAGAATTAAAAAATAAGATTAATCAACGAAATGCAGTTCAACACGGTTCAGATCATATATACAGTAGTGATGTTACATTTGATAAGGTACAATAGTCATCCAGTTTAACTGAGCTATATTGTATAACTCAACATTTCATTACGCTTAGTTCTTGACAAATAATGAAATATAATTGCTACCATCTGGTCAGGTGCCCGTCAGAATGATACGGAAATTCTTTAATGGACGACGGGTGAACACTGAATGACGGTCTAGAAGCTTGTATTATCTTATGATGAGGCTTTAAAGCCCGCAAAGTGTTTTTTTCACCAAATGGTCGTATTTAGGTAAAGTTTCTACCACCGGTACTTACTGTTTGCATAATTCTGTTTTCACCATTTCTATAATTCTCATGTTACTTACTTGTTATTTACCTTTATCTTAATTTAGAGCGCATTTAGTATTCATCATCCTATTGATAATTTCCATGTCTCTTCAGAATCACCTATGCCTTTCTCATAATAATCCCAATTCTTACCGTTTCCATCACTCTCTTGTTACTTTCTTTTCTGCAAAACAAGATAACTTTCTGGATCCATAATTTTCTCATCTGTATTAGAAAGTCTCGTATATCCTGATTCCCTGCCCCTGGTGAGATCTTCCACGTTTTCAGTGTGAGATCGTGGTATGTCATCAGACCCTCTAGTAAGGCTACACCTGAAGATGAACAACACATATTTTACTATAATTTTATCAACCAACTTTGCTTGTTTGTTTGTTGTATGTTTGGTCTGTACGTCCACAGTTGTTGTTTGTGGTATGTTTGGTCTGTACGTCAACAGTTGTTGTTTGTGGTATGTTTTGTCCGTACGTCCACAGTTGTTGTTTGTGGTATGTTTGATCCGTCCACAGTTTTGGTCGAAATACCCTGAAACTTTGTCAGTTCACTGTGGGTAACATAAAAGAATAAATACTTCAAAAAGGGTATCTAACGCCCATTGAGGAGGTCAAAAGTCATGCAACTTTGTCCACATAGCTATGGGGCTGGGGAAAGGGACTTAACTTGAACTCACCCATGGGGGATCCGAAAACATAACATACACATGTACCTAACGTGTGAGTCTATCTGTCGTCATCCGAATGTGCTCAGGATAGTCTTGTATGAGGTCTTAGAAGGACAGAGAAATGAGTCAACAAGTCTACTCGGAGCCGGCAACATGAAAGTTGTCCGACCGGTAAGGCCTCAGTTTTGGTCGAAAGGTCGTGATACTTTGATGTGGAATCACTGGGGGTGACGGAAATGGAAACGAAATCAAAAAGTTTATCAAATTACAAGCGTCTAGTCCGTCATCCATAAAAGAATATCCGCGTCCATAATCCAAAGACATATTCCATACAACAGTATTAGCACCAAATTCAAAAGGACAATCATAGTATACATAAACATATAGGCTAGTTTACTGCAAGAGAGAAGCGGTCAACAGTTTTCAATGATGCCGACAAGACACCATGATGTTCCAAAAATATAAAATCCGTATCGCCGATCAGTATTCTTAATCCATAATAACTGTTGTAAAGTCTTCATCTAGAGAATGATGTATCTCAGTCACGCTTTGATTGTGAATTGGGGCTCATTGGGGTGGAAAGCTCATTGGGGTGGAAAGCTCATTGGGGTAAGCTCATTGGGGTGGAAAGCTCATTGGGGTGGAAAGCTCATTGGGGTGGAACGCGAAGTACATGTTTATATGTCTCAGTGAAGATGTTCAAGAGGCTGCGTGTATCCGAAGCCGATCTTTAAGTGTAGTGGAGGGTCAAACACGGCAAATCCCCGCCCAAACGAACGGATTTATACGTTAGCACCAGTAAATAGTAAATTCAGTGATGAAATGTAATGATGAAATGTCCATCGACATTTTGCTGTTCGCCAGTACAATAATATAATCGTAAAATCATCTGATCTGTCTGGACAACCCCTGTCTGTGGATCCTCCAATGCAGCACATAAAATATCAATGAAGTCCTGAGTCCCATGAGCATGAACACGAAAATTATGCTAGAAAATGCTGATTCTGATTAATCTCTGCCTATGGGTTGCTCAATATGTTTTGCTTTTTTTTTCAAGCAACTCGACACCGAAATTGAAAAAACCCATCATGAGATTATATTGGGCCCATTATATAATTCCTATAGATCATGGATATATACATATTCTCAGAAGACGGTCAGGAGTTGCTTCTCAGATAATTGTGCCTTTCGCGATGCAAAGTGAAATAAGTATTCTATCTCTGGTAATTTATCCAAATATTCTGAGCAGCTATGAATAACTCTGGTAATGTGACTTCACGTTGTCAGCTGATGACACGGTAGCACTCGACCTGCCGCGATGCATCTCAAAAGGCAAGACCGCGTCACAGAAGCTTGTACCGTAAGCCACAAATATTCTCGTTCTTAAGTATTTCACAGAATGATCAGAGCTGAAAGCGAAATATCTATTACTAACGCTGCTGGTCTAACTACAATCGTGCACCAGGGCAACGTTCCAATTAAAGCTTAAAAGCGAAGGGAAATTGAAACATTTTTAAGAAGAAAATTATTCCGTGATAATTCACGATGGTTTTGACATCGTCATAGACAAATCTGACTAACTACTGTTCTGGGCATCTCAAAGAATACGTTTTAACTCATGCTGATCAAGAATTCTTTCAGGATGTCGCTATTCTCAAAGAAAATACACCAACCGTTTCTATGAAAATTTCACAGGAAAATAATTTGCTCTCATCCAATGACTCTTCGAATTCCTCAACACAAATTCTCGTGACACAAGTCACAAGTGGTGTATTTCAAATACGGTATATGGTGTATTTGAAATACACCCCAGCTGACGCCCATTCGCCTGATTAGTTCAATGAGGTGGAGCTCCACTCTCATGCTCGAATGATCATTGGATAAAACAATTACATGACATACGTTCGACAATGTATTGGCACGATATTGCACTCTGTTCGCCCCCTCGTGCACAATAACCATTGTCGCGTGCCATCATGTTACTATCACGTGCCGTAATGCCAAAATGTTTTCCATACAACAATGTTTAGAAACAAGATAACACCACAGACAAGAGTAAATCTATACACTACGAGTGTAGTAAGAATGGAACAGGAGGATAGTAACCAGTGAAGCTTACCTGCGGTCCTGTCTTCAAGTAATATAGGGAGACCATGGAAAAGGAACAAGACAGGAAAAATAGATGTTAAGAATAACGTGCCAGAATCAAGGTATGCCCCCTTGAAGGTTCAGAGATTCTCGTGAATCCTATTAGTTCCATCTGTTTCGAAGCCATTTTAGCCTTTCATATGATCACTGCATATAGCGATATTATATGATTTCATAGATCACCGAGTGCTTTATTTATCGAATACGTGTAATATGATATCTGCCTTTATAATTAGATATATATAATATAAATTCAAAATTTAGCAATTAGCTGTTCGATATAGGTCACGAGAATTTCCGAGCATCATTTGGCTAATTTCAATATGCATGCCGTGTATTTCAACGCAAAACTGACGATTCAACTGTTCAGTATGAAGATAAAAAAGGAGTTAAGAAAACAAAGTGGCAGTTAATATAACAAACCATCATATCAGAATAATAATGTCAAACATTCCAAGTAATTATGAGTTAATAGTTTTAAAACGAAGAAATTATGAACAGACAAATTAGTTTGACAGAAAATACTCACCAAATTCATTATCGTAGAACAGGCCAACTTTCTTCCATTTATAGGATTTGATCAGATCCACAAAGGCTTGTGTAAAGTCTGCCATTTTAGGAATCATGTGGAACACGTTGGGATATTTGACCTCTGATGTGGATGACGTCACGAAGTAAGGGACGTCACTCTTCTCGGTCGACATGGCTAAAGCTGTATCAAACGGACTAATCACAACGTGCATTGATTGGTCTAAAACTTCCGTATGAGCTACAAAAATATAGAACACAAATTAGCGCATTATTCGATACACACGATGAGTATGCGTATTCTTCAATAACCTGTCTTTACTCTCCAATAAGTCATGATTCAAAGTGAAACAAATTAAATAGAGACATAGAGCAATGTAAACTTCCAGATAATGCGTGTAGGGTTCGTCGTTAATCTGTCTCATCGGCTATTCGGCCGGCCGGAATCTGCAATCCTAAACTTGAGGTTTGATTTCTCTCTACTACCTGAATAAAACACCAAATTAAAACACAACATAAAAAGGGTGGTGGACAACAATGCCGACGTACTAGCAATACTGATTGCATATTTCTAAAACCATCACAAGAAGCAATAGTGATACCTGTCATGATTTGTATCCCATGATGTGTTTCCACTTTAGTCCTCGTTGTATTTCTCCCCTCACCAGGAGATGTATCAAAATTAAATGGATATTCTCTTGATTCTTTTTCCGAAGTATCTCTTCTAATTTGAGGTGTTTCTTCTGGTTTTCGTCTCAAGTTGATCTCCATGGAAACGGAATTCATACAGCTGGCATGCGCTGTTCGGAGTTTCTGCGTGGTACTATGCTTGCCACATGAATGCCAATATGGACCGTGCCGAGTGCCCTTTTGTTGTCCGAAACTGGCGGATTCAACCTCTTCACTTCAATTTACTTAGCACGTTTTAAATACTAAACTTCCTAATGGCGTAGGTTAGCTAACCCATCGTTGTATACGCAACCAATCTAGGCACACAAGGCTACATATATCTTTCCAGGATTAAAAAGCAACATACATGCCCATATTTTAGGAGAGGGATACCGCTAAATACTGTCGTTCAGTTTCTGTCTATCCCTCTTGCTGCAATCTGCACATGCAATGCAATACAATCACCACCATCAAAAACATTAATTACCGACATACTGCATCAGTGCTACTATCCTGCCCAGTTCAAATTGTGGCCCTGAAACATTGTTGATAAAGTACGATAAAGATTAAATAAATGAGTGGCGGCCTCTATTGTCTCAATTTGCATCAATGAATTTTGGTATACAACTTCAATTCATTGAAGTGCAGTACCGTAGAGAATGATCTCGGTATCCTATTTAAGACGCTGCAAATTATGTTCATCGTTCGAAAACTCCCATTGAATGGAAGCATCTGTTAACTGAAAGGTGACATTCGAAGTGCCTGCTGTGCTACCTGGAATTGTTTGAGCAAGGCAATGCTAAACTAACCTGCTGATCAAATGGAATGCAGAATCTTTCTTCTAATTACCATCATGCACATTTAGATTACCAAACTTCCTATATAGTCCTAAAAGGTCTGTGACGAATATTAAGTGATAAAATCACCCTATTGGCGAAATCATCTCAGTTCAGTAAGCCAGATGACATTTAACACACACCACAGAGAGACATCGTTGCAAAGTTAGATGGGATGAAAGTCTCATAAATAAGAACCTGCCCAGAGGATGAGTAGGTCTGGAAACAGCCATTAATCTGTACCTATATACGTCTGGTGGGTTTCCGGATATAAACAAAGCCTATCGAGCCATCAGTTGGCAAGAGTTTACATAAGACGATTAAACAGTGTACATGGTTAGATGGCTGAAGCAGTCCCTCATTGCATTAATGAAGATCTGTTTTATATATAATTTTTTATTCATTACATACATATACACCAGGAACGTAATAAGATGTACATGGTGGGAAGACAAAGGGAAATAAGAAACATGACAAACACATGTCTACAAACAACAAATCTACACCAAACCACAATAAAAATTAAAAACAAAAACATTAAAAACATAAAACACTGCCCTATGTTTACGACTTTGCCACAGACATTCTAATACTGATTCTACCACACCCCATGTGTTTACCAAATAACATTATTACATATAAAGAGGGAAGCCAAGGTGGCATCTAATTCCGATAGATGCTACCTAACATCCGATTCGGTGTGGATTATATGACGTCAGAAGTTTGTCGCATGTCCAGTTGAACTCGCCCAGAGGGGTAATAGGATCGAAATGGATATGAACATTTATCGTCAGCCAGTGTCTTCTTGTACATCCTGTTGCCGTACATCATGGAGCCAATTACAGTTGGAGAAAGAGGTTTTTTTCGTGGAGATTTATTCAAAGTTGTTGATGTCATTAAACGTATTTGGACGTATGATAGGTACACAATCCAATCATTGGATGACGGGAGAATTTCACATGTATTCTAAAACCAAGGGTCACGCTTGCATCATTTTGATCGTTATTGGCGTTTTAGCACGCCCCTATAGCTGCCATACTGTGGACTCGCCAACCCGTGTCGATTTCAGGCACGCGACTCGCAGGTGTTATCTGCTTCGATTAATTGGCGGGTCAAAGCATTTTTTGTCAGGTATAGGGTGTTAATCCAGTTTTAAATACACGAGAATATCTTTCTTTTCATGAAACATCTCCACATTGTCCCGTTTTCAGTATGATAGAATAGAAATAATTCCTTGTTTACTGCGGTAAAACACCTAGAATAGATCGCGTTGCAATAGGATGAGTCTTCGCGTCTGATCACACAGTCCTACGGCCTTCGTGACCAAACTTAGACTTATCTTATTGCAGCGCAATCTATTCTAGGTCTTTTGCCGCAGTCAACAAAGAATTATTTCTTAATTCATGTTTGTCATTTTAAGGTGTCATGTACTTTAGATAATGTGTAGCTTCAATAACAGGTCAACAACTGTGCTTCTCTTGAAACAGTTGGCAATGAATATTAAACAATTTTCAAAATTCTGTTTATGTTCCAGTAAACAAAAATAAATTTGGGATATTGTTTAAAATTCACTAGCAACTGTATGGATGGAACTTAATCGCTTATGTCAATATTTGTACGGTAAGCTTTCTTTTTCTGTATCTCGCAGAAGCTTCTTTCACATTGTGTATAATATAGATTAGCCGAACGTGACGCAGCGTAATGGTAAGTTTTTCACTTTATTGTTGTGTTTCATAATTGCAGTCTCAGTCTTGCCACATGAACAGGTACAATAAAAGCGTACCTGAGATACAGCACATATCACGAATCGCTAGATTCTTGGTATGTGCTTTAGAATAGGTTAACCAGAAGACTATTCTGTGAAGTCACGTGACGCAGTCAGTATGTCGGCACCTCTTCCCACTTCCCTTATATGTGTTGTAATTAAACATTTATACAAGCACAGGAACTAATTATACTGCGCATGCAATGTCATTATGTTCAGGTATACACGTTTCAGTATTTAACCCAAAATACACTGTAACGACAACAACATCTACACTCTGTTCACTACACCCGTAATTACTCCTTGTTTTTTTGGGCGGCGGATAGTTCCCCATTGGTGTAGGCAAAGTTTAGAGAGTTAAGTAGTTGCAGATATCTATCCAAGAGAATTTGTAGAATTCCGTTGTATATCCATCTAAGCCCGGACTTCTTTAGTTTTTTTTAGAGTTTTAGCGCCTTCAAAGCTGATGTGGAATTCCCTTCTTTTTCTCAGATTGTTCTTGTGTTAGCTTTGTTAACGCTTGCTATTGGAACGCTCATTCTAAAACTTCATTAAGGTCAACAGAACTTGTGTATATTTTGGTAAATATGTTTGTTAGAAACGCCTGTTGCTCCCAACATATTTCCCGGCTGACGTTTCATGAGACAATCATTATTTTCTATTTAAGTACTTGTTTCATCAATGAAACTTCTCTTTTCCATCTTCAGTAACATTTTTGATGGTGTTCCCCCTTGTAAAATATCGATTCTTGACCACCATTCTTATCCCAGCAATTTTATTATATTAACTTTTTCCTTGAGTGAAAGTTCATGATTTCTTAAGCTTTTACACTGTATCGGTTTGTATGATGTACAGTAGGCTACTTGTATGTTATAGTCGAGGTTGACAGTTTAACATGAGGGAATTGTTTCCGGTTCTGGATACTGCTTTGGTAATATAAACATCCTGCCCAATGACTTGTAGGGTCAAGCATTGTCAGTTAACTTCTGTGAGAAATTATATTTGACTGTATTTCTAGTAGGCGTCAGATTCGATCTTCGGTAGTCAGCTATATGATTTAGCGGTGTGGATAAGTACAATGTACCCGGTGGAACCCAGACTTTGAGTTCTGTGTTTTGGTTTAGTGACAATTCGATTGTCCCATTGGCATAAAGTCTGATGAGATGTTATCATGTACCCATTGTTAGGATAGTATAAAAGAGGATGTTTGACGGTTTCCAATTTACAGAATAAGATCCTCTGTCATGTTACCACCGGTACAGCGTCACAAAATTGTGAGCTGAAATGTACGAGCAGTAAAAGATATCTACAGCAATGTGTGTGTTGTGTTGTCATCCATTTTAAGTCCAGAGAAAACCACTGGCCGGACCGGGATCTTCTGATGGGTTAATGTAATTTTACCCGGGAACATCGGCGCCCCATACAAGCCCACTTTCCGTCGAGAATTCTCACAAATTACATTGGCGGGCTTGCTTCAAGATGAAAAATTTTCCGGATGCCACAGGAACATTGGTTGATGAACAGCGGAATATTTAAATTTCCATGTCTGAAGTTTCCAGCCTGTACCGGTGGGATAATCTACTACAAGACCGTGAGACGACAGCCAGAATGCGGTGTTGATAGCCTCGCTTCCATTCGCGAGGACCCGTCCACGAGCTACTGACGCTCTTTGGCGACCCGTCTTGATGCTGGATCACGTTGCCCTCCGTTTCTGGACCCACCGTCTTCCCTCTTCCTTCTTTCTTCTTCTGCGGTCGGTGCGGGGAGCCCATGGTCCTTAATCATTTTATTGTAATTTTTCGTATAATATTCCAGACCGGTCATCTTCCATCTCCTCTGCTGCGGTTGCCTGCAGCCATTTCTCTCATCTTTCTTTTGCAAATTCTTCACGCCAGCTCGTGTGGACGGGCACGAACGCATCAATAATCGTCTGAACTATTGGAAAAATGTCGCACGGTGGGGCGGTTCCTCATCTGTCGACACGCGATGGTCCAGCCCAGCATTTGTGAGTGAGCCGGATCTTCCTTCATCCTGTACATCAAGGCTGCCATATGACTATTTTACTTGGTGTCGCGCCTCCCGCTCTCCTCGTCTTCTTGCATTGAACTCCCCTTCTATTCCTGCATTCAATGAAGTAGTCACCAAGACGGTGACTAGTGCACATGTTTGGTTCCGGTGCTTTGACCATAATGGCGTTCCTCTTCAGTTCTTCTTCATAGGAGCTCTCCTTGAACTGCCTTGTGGTTCTAACTGGAAGGAATTCCGGAATTGTGTCCACAACTGCGTGAGTGATGTCCATCTCAGTGGTAAGATGATCGACCCAAACACTGTTCCTTCCTATAACAGCGACATGTTTCTCCTCTTCCTGACGTGACAACGTGTGCCAGAAACCTCTGGAACGAGTCCATTCCGTGGAAACAATATCTACAGGTACAGTTTGATTCGTTTCATTTAACAGAGCCTTGTAAATGGCCGTAGTGATTGACAAAATAACTGTGTTGTGATATATTCTCTGCCTGGACTTCCCTGAACTTTCTGTCTGACGTTGTGAAGTTCCCACTGATTGACAGTAGTGCGTGTGATGAACAGTGTGTTCTTTACAGAACTGGATCATGCATAACGAACTCTAAGACATTGTATTCTTGTAACTTTCTTGGAACATTCTGGACTGAACCCTCAGACAGGTTGGTAGCATGTATTGAATGCGAGGTTTAACTTTAACTTTCTCTCTCTCCCTTGAACGATCATGTTATATGTGCCATAATCATGCCGTGTATGAACTGTTGACATTTCTCGTATATTGTGCATGTATTGTTTATTATTGATAATACTGCATGCCCGGTGGAGTTGATGAAGCAATGGTGAAACTGATAGATTGCATGAATTCCTTTTGACTAGTAAATTTTGTGATTTGCAGATTGATAAATCTAGCCTTTGAAGTTTGTACGATAATATTGTGATGTGGTTCCACAATGATTTTTTATTAGGACGTTTATCGTGATTAGTTGCCATAGCAGTGTAGCTGGTAAGCTGAAACACTTAACGCAATATTGGCTAAATGGAACTAAAATTATCGCGTACATGATTGACAGGTCCTAAGATACACTGAGTACATGTACGTACTAGTGGTTTGAAGCATATAAATGCTTGGTAGATGCTATGAAAGCATGTTCGTGTTGGTTGACGAACCTTCATAATCCCCGATTCGGCTATGAGTGCCTGGATATCGTGAATATTTGTGGTTATTTGTTTGTTTTGGATCCTCAGATATAAGTCTAAGATGTTGGATGACCAATTGGTTTCAATTAACACGTATTGACAACTTTTTGTAAGTGTAATACATATTGTGTCCAAGTCAACCATAAAGTTCTAGCTTTCATAATGAGTAACATGTAAGGTTCAAATGTTAACCTTTGCGGATGGGGTACCGTATATTAAATCAGCACAGTCGATGCTAGAGAAATCCGATACTTGGTGACAGTTATGGAATTACAAGCGTCTAGTCCGTCATTCATAATCCAGCCGTCGTCCATTAGAGAATATCCGCGTCCATAATCCAAAGACCTATTCCATTTTCCATATAGCAGTATTAGCACCAAATTCAAAAAGACAATCATAGTATACATAAACATAGGCTTGTTTCCTGCAAGAGAGAAGCGGTCAACAGTTTTCAATGATGCCGGCAAGACATCATGATGTTCCAAAAATATCAAATCCGTTTCGCTGATCAGTATTCTTAATCCATAATATTCGTTGTAAAGTCGTCTTTTAAAGAATAATGTATCTCAGTCACGCTTTGATTGTGACTGTTCATATGAGTACCATGAGGTTCTTGAAGTACATGGGCTCATACGGCCCCTAGCCCCGGGTTAAGCGGAATTAGACACAAGTTACGAAACATAGAGCCATAGATCTTGCATGCTACGTTCGTATTTTGCTATCAGCATGCGATATGTATCGCCAAATTTGAGAAATCTGTTGAGACATAACCACAGAATAATTGTCCATGTAAATATTTTTGTTGCAACAATATTGAGATGCCATGTAGTGGTATGAATTGAATAATGCGCTTTGTTATTTTGTGCAGAATACTTTTGTCATTACTGATCGAGTTTCCCCGTGTGAATCCTTTCTCTGACATCATAGTTTTTCTTGCAATGAAATGGTATGTTAATTCTGTTTTGGAATAAGTATGTTCTTATTGGTGTAGGCTGGAACGTAGAGTCTGATACTCTATAATCTGAAGAATTCGCATTTCTTGCAGATAGGATTCAAATGCCTAACATTGCCATTCGGAACCACTTGAACGTTTCCAGAATTATTGCCCGTTTGAATGCCACTTCTTGACAGGCATTGAATATGACAATTGATGTGTCGGCACGTGACATTTTGACGTGTATTTCTTTCACCATGGTTTTGCTTGTACCCTTATCGTGCTTTTGTATATCCTTTGCATACGTTGTAATCTGTATGGCTATTGTTCTCAAATTTTGTTTCACTCGGTGACATTGTAATATATGACCTGCAACTAGACAGTGCTCTGGAGACTGTTCTACGCGCCTATGTTTTTCCATCTTTGTATACTCCTTTGTAATGTTCTTTTTCTTTTTCTTTCTTCTGTCACACTTGCCAGTGGGTGTGCGTTTTCTGGCCAGAAACGTACTCTCACTTGAGGTCAAGTTTTGGTGTATTGGTGGCTGTTGAACTGATCATTCGCGCAGCTTCTATCACCATTTCCTGTCTTCTTGTTAATGTATTTTTCTTTTGCTTATTTCTTGTTTCACTGTTCTGACATTATCTTGCATGTAGGTTGGCGTTTTGACATTTTGATACAGATAAATGTTATTTGTTTTCATTTTCATGACCATCTAATGTATTGCTAAACTATTTTGGGTTTGAAGCTAATGTATGAATTTTCCAGCAATTGTTTTGATATTTGCGCCATGTTTTGAGCACATTGTTTTGACATGTCCACACTTGTCAGTGACGGGCACGTATTACAACACATATAAGGGAAGTGGGAAGAGGTGCCGACATACTGACTGCGTCGCATGACTTCACAGAATAGTCTTCTGGTTAACCTATTCTAAAGCACATACCAGGAATCTAACGATTCGTGATATCTGTTGTATCTCAGGTACGCTTTTATTGTACCTGTTCATGTGGCACGTGTCCCACATACCTAGGGTACTTTCATTGAGAAATGATAGTAAATATGGCCTTATGACCTTACGCAATGAATATGGACTACGGTAATTGAATAAATTGTTTCCGGTATTCGACCGATATTTCTGATAACGACTTTGGCTATTCATAATGGACTATTCTTTCACGTTTGCTACTATTCTTGCTGCCTTACGCATTTTGTGTTTATACTTTGAGATGAATAAACGATCTTCGTTCGTATTTTTCATCTCCATTGTCGGATGATATGTGAAATATCGATTCTTGACCACCATTCTTATCCCAGCAATTTTATTATATTAACTTTTTCCTTGAGTGAAAGTTTATGATTTCTTAAGCTTTTACACTGTATCGGTTTGTATGATGTACACTAGGCTACATGTATGTTATAGTCGAGGTTGACAGTTTAACACGAGGGAATTGTTTTCGGTTCTGGATACTGCTTTGGTAATATAAACATCCTGTCCAATGACCTGTAGGGTCAAGCATTGTCAGTTAACTTCTGTGAGAAATTATATTTGACTGTATTTCTAGTAGGCCTCAGATTCGATCTTCGGTAGTCAGCTATATGATTTAACGGTGTGGATAAGTACAATGTACCCGGTGGAACCCAGACTTTGAGTTTTGTGTTTTGGTTTAGTGACAATTCGATTGTCCCATTGGCATAAAGTCTGATGAGATGTTATCATGTACCCATTGTTAGGATAATATAAAAGAGGACGGTTTCCAATTTACAGAATAAGATCCTCTGTCATGTTACCACCGGTACAGCGTCACAAAATTGTAAGCTGAAATGTACGAGCAGTAAAAGCTATCTACAGCAATGTGTGTGTTGTGTTGTCATCCATTTTAAGTCCAGAGAAAACCACTGGCCGGACCGGAATCTTCTGATGGGTTTATGTAATTTTACCCGGGAACATCGGCGCCCCATACAAGCCCACTTTCCGTCGAGAGTTCTCACAAATTACACCCTGTTTCTTCCAGGTTGATTTTAAGCTTGTTAATATTCCGTCTACTTTGACCTTGTTTATTCCTTCCAATTAAATGTTCAGTTCGTTAATGTCTTGCAGTAATCTTTGCTTTTCTTTCATTTGATTTCTGGTGTCAATTTTTTTGCTAAGACCTGCTGAATTATCTGAAAATTTCTTTGTTTTTTATTTAGCATCTTTCTTTCTATAACTGTTTTATGAAATACATTGGCGCCTTATTTCTATTAATAACATCACGAAACGGAATTTTAATTTGTAGCGAAATTCTGACTATTTATTCCGTCTCTTCCGCTGTCTCCCGTATATTGTATTTTGCCTTTATTTTTTGTGTTTTTATATCGGCTTTTGAATAAATGTCCAGTCTCTGCTGACCACTCTTTTAGGACAAACTATATTCGATCAAAGAATTATGGCCTATCATGCATGGGGGCGTATATTGATATATTTGGGGATGGTCAGTTCTGGAGCTAAAAGTTTTCATTTGATGTGTTCTTTTTTTCCTGGCATGAGATCAAGTGGCGTCATCTATAACCTATACCATGCATTGGTCTTGCTCATATGGCTCGAGAGGTGCCGTTTGCCACTACTTGTACTCCCTATTGTTCAATACTGGCAAAATCAATCAACTGTAACTCAAACACTTTATGCCATATAGTGACATATTTGGCCTTATAGCATCACCAACATAATCAGAAAAATATCAATAAGATGTGGCACATGGTACGCAGTCTTGTATGTTTTATATCATGGTTATTCCTTTCCCTAAATTGATTCAGTGTTTAAATGTAAGCTTTTGAATTGTATGTCTTCCGAAAACGGGATGTAAAGATTTTATTAGTGAAAACTGTATTGCGTAAACCATCCTATAATACAGTGAACAGTAGCTGTAGACAGTGATGGAAGATTGTTGATAATAACTGTTAGTCCCCGAGGCCCGCCTTCTGTACATGTCACTCGACAAATATATGTAGGTTTATTGTTTCGGTGGAAAATTTAAGCCGTACGATGTCGGATTTTACAGGTTAGTTTTCCTAGGTATTCTTGCATTTAATAGGTTTCACGATGTTAAGGCGTTTACTCCATCAGACGTCCATGATTCTCATCCACTCACATCAGATGACTTGTTTGAGCTGATCTGTCATCACATTTAGATAGCTAGCGTATCTAATTCCGCTTAAACCGGTGCTAGGGTGCCGTGCGGATACTTCATAGTCTCCACATGAACAGCTTCAATAAAAACGCGGCTGAGATACTAAGGCTACGTCCGAGATTCCTCCGTATTCTCGGGTCTGAATGTTGGGTGTCGATTCCTGTAGAGTCATATGGTTGCTTTTTAGTCGCCAGAGGTCAATTTTTCCCACCTCTTATATATCGCTCCAATTTAGCGATTATCACTTCACTACATCCATTGAATATGGCCTCATATTCCATTTTATTTAATTTTCTATTGTGCATGTGTCTGATGAAAAAAGGATTTCGATTACGCATAATTACTAATCGATAACGACTGGTTCCTCAATGTCAGATTTGACGTCTGTATACAGAGACTGAAGAGTACTCACCAGGACCATGGTCCATTTTATGGGGTCAGTCGGTCAGTCGAAGATCAGATTAGATTAGATTTTATTCACCAAATTTCCATAAAGAGATACATATTCAATGTCAAGCATGCATATAAGTGAAAAAAAATTATATAATAACTTGAGATTGACATTCGTAGAATTGTGGATGCGGGAATAAACCCCAGATGGGCTTGTTCTATCCCTATATATTTTGACTAATTAGGTTGGGCGAATGTAATAGGTGAGTTGAGCCAAAAAACGATGCGATGTGTACACAGCTTAATAGGAAGGATCATTCAAAATTGACTACATTTCTCAAGAAGATACGACTTAACCTTGACTTGAAGAGTGACGTGGAATCAATTGTTCTTAAGTAAGAAGAAAGTTTGTTTCATTCTCGAGGACCTGAGCACTTGAGTGTGTAATAAGATAAGTTGGAATAGTGAATCGTCTGTAGAGATTGATGTTACGGGTTCTTGTTTGATATTGATGAAAGTAGAATGTAAATAGCCGGTTCGAGAACATGGAAGCCATGGAAGCCGATGACGTCATAAGTAGGTCGAGGCGACGTCATAAACAGGTCGAAGTCGTGCGGTGTTCGTCTATTTATAGTGTCATGAACATAGCCCAAGGGGTTGTAGGTCAACGTCTGTTCACCGGACCGTGACAATAACCCGAGGTGTTTGCGGTGTTTCATGTCCGCTCAGCGGGCCGTGTAATTAAAAACAAATTAATTAAAAAATATAAAAACAAATTAAAAAACAATTTAAAAAAGTAGGTCAATATACGAGGACAGTTCTGGACAAAAAATAAATTAAAAGCAATTAAAAACAGGGAAGCGGGGAAGCCGATGGTCGACGTGTTGCGAGGTTGTAGGTCTGTTCAGCGGACCGCGTCGATAGCTCGAGGGGATGCTAATGAAAACTAATTCGTTCTATATCCCTTCAGCGGGCCGTGTCTATAGTTAGCGATGGAGCGTGACTAATGAAAGCAGGCGACTAATTCGGGACCGAAGTCGTATTTATTCCTATGTTGATAGTGTTAAATGAGGCATGAAATGAGTAAATTCCTTAGTTATGCCCCTACAGCCTCCAAATTTTGTTTCGGAGTAAAAGAATTTTCTACAACTTACCGATGGCGATATCTCGAGAACTAAGAATGATAGAGACTCGCGGCTTACGGCATCGTATTCCTCTCGTATAGATGCACAATAAAGGCCCTATACAATTTTATCGCCTGACGGTAACTTTCGCCGCAATTAGACGATAATCGGTGTCACGTGATTCGACCATTTCTCGCGAAATAAGCGACATACGCGCACGCTGTTTGCGACGTTGTATTCCTCGTATCGAGGTCTATCGTAAAGCTCCTATACGGATTTATCGTATCTCCGTAACTTTCCCCGCTATTCGGGTGCGCATGCGTGGTGGTGGTGGTGGCTTTCTTGCACCCGGAGAATGTAAAATGTGTATGTTTTATGGGAAAATAGGACGATTTGTCAACCATAGTGTTCCAGCACAGGCAGCAAATTCACACACTTGGAGCCATAGTATACTCTTTCTTGCACCCGGAGAATGTAAAATTTGTGTGTGGTCATAAGTAGGTCGAGACGACCTTTGCAACTAGGTTAGTAGGTCAAGTTGACGTCATATCCGTGTCAAAGGTCACTTCCGGTCACGGTACGACCCAACAAGAGTTATCTCTCCCTACATAGCGGTCTGTTAGGTCTTACCTTAACGCCTTATCCTAACGCCCTAGCATACCAGTTTTTCTTTACTGGGCAAACCCTTGTTCTATTTATAGATCACACGGAAGTAGTAGAGAACGGGGAGTTTCGGAGGTGCAATGAAGAGCGTTTGGGGAGATGAGGGCCTTTATCCATACGGCTACCTGGTAAGTTACCATAGCGTATGTGAGGAGGAGGAGGAGGAGGAGGAATGAGGAGGAGGAGGAGGAGGAAGAGGGAGGAGGAGGAGGAGGAGGAATTATATAACTAGTATAAAATAGAGACAAAGCAATACGAAGACTACTAAATAATCGCTTTATTCATCAACTCATAGCACTGCACAAATAATGAGAGAAAACTGCTTATGTGAAATACATCTCCATTGTCGTGGGTATCATTTCGACATCTAGTCTTCCATTCAATGTTTATGTACGAATATTTCCACTGGGAGGTTTCTAAAGGAATGCAAAAATTCTCTCATAGAGTTATGATATAGGTATGACAACTTGAAATGTCGTAAAGAGGTGTTTGACGAGGTTTGGCGGACACAAAGCCTATACAACGGTATAAGTTTCGTCTCTCGAAGATCTTCATCGACTGCTATAGCCAATGGTAGCCCGTCTGCGAATCTATAAGGTTAGCCCACACGGTAACATCTTCTATATCTCACCATGAACGCTACCGAGCCCACGCTGACCGATGTAAACTTTGAACCCCACGATGGGGATATTCTAGCCGAAGCGTTACGTAGAACCCGCTTTCAACTCGATGCTATTATCGATACACCTCAAGGTGGTGCCTCTCAGTACCAACGCATGCGTTGTCATCTTATCACGCTCTTAGATGACATCCAATTGTTGACCCGAGTATGTCTTCTACTGCAAAGAAACAGATAGGATCCGAAGACGATACCAACACAACTACCCGTGCCCAGAATCTGCTGACATTGCATGTGGCATTTCAAAGCTTCATAGAGACGCAGCTGGAAACTGGAAATTATCTTCTTCAATCGACTTTGAGTGACAACGTGGGCTCCGAAAACGTCCATTCCCAATAAAGACCCCTGTAATTCCCCGAGAATCGTCCTAGAGACGAAACTTATACCGTTGTGTAGGCTTTGTGTCCGCCAAACCTCGTCAAACACCTCTTTACGACATTTCAAGTTGTCATACCTATATCATAACTCTATGAGAGAATTTTTGCATTCCTTTAGAAACCTCCCAGTGGAAATATTCGTACATAAACATTGAATGGAAGACTAGATGTCGAAATGATACCCACGACAATGGAGATGTATTTCACATAAGCAGTTTTCTCTCATTATTTGTGCAGTGCTATTAGTTGATGAATAAAGCGATTATTTAGTAGTCTTCGTATTGCTTTGTCTCTATTTTATACTAGTCATATAATTCCTCCTCCTCCTCCTCCTCCTCCCTCTTCCTCCTCCTCCTCCTCCTCATTCCTCCTCCTCCTCCTCCTCCTCCTCCTCCTCACATACGCTATGGTAACTTACCAGGTAGCCGTATGGATAAAGGCCCTCATCTCCCCAAACGCTCTTCATTGCACCTCCGAAACTCCCCGTTCTCTACTACTTCCGTGTGATCTATAAATAGAACAAGGGTTTGCCCAGTAAAGAAAAACTGGTATGCTAGGGCGTTAGGATAAGGCGTTAAGGTAAGACCTAACAGACCGCTATGTAGGGAGAGATAACTCTTGTTGGGTCGTACCGTGACCGGAAGTGACCTTTGACACGGATATGACGTCAACTTGACCTACTAACCTAGTTGCAAAGGTCGTCTCGACCTACTTATGACCACACACAAATTTTACATTCTCCGGGTGCAAGAAAGAGTATACTATGGCTCCAAGTGTGTGAATTTGCTGCCTGTGCTGGAACACTATGGTTGACAAATCGTCCTATTTTCCCATAAAACATACACATTTTACATTCTCCGGGTGCAAGAAAGCGCATATTATCGCTCCAAGTGTGTGTATCTGGATCCAGTACACTACCACCATCACCACCACCACGCATGCGCACCCGAATAGTGGGGAAAGTTACGGAGATACGATAAATCCGTATAGGAGCTTTACGATAGACCTCGACACGAGGAATACAACGTCGCAAACAGCGTGCGCGTATGTCGCTTATTTCGCGAGAAATGGTCGAATCACGTGACACCGATTATCGTCTAATTGTGGCGAAAGTTACCGTCAGGCGATAAAATTGTATAGAGCCTTTATTGTGCATCTATACGAGAGGAATACGATGCCGTAAGCCGCGAGTCTCTATCATTCTTAGTTCTCGAGATATCGCCATCGGTAATTTGTAGAAAATTCTTTTACTCCGAAACAAAATTTGGAGGCTGTAGGGGCATAACTAAGGAATTTACTCATTTCATGCCTCATTTAACACTATCAACATAGGAATAAATACGACTTCGGTCCCGAATTAGTCGCCTGCTTTCATTAGTCACGCTCCATCGCTAACTATAGACACGGCCCGCTGAAGGGATATAGAACGAATTAGTTTTCATTAGCATCCCCTCGAGCTATCGACGCGGTCCGCTGAACAGACCTACAACCTCGCAACACGTCGACCATCGGCTTCCCCGCTTCCCTGTTTTTAATTGCTTTTAATTTATTTTTTGTCCAGAACTGTCCTCGTATATTGACCTACTTTTTTAAATTGTTTTTTAATTTGTTTTTATATTTTTTAATTAATTTGTTTTTAATTACACGGCCCGCTGAGCGGACATGAAACACCGCAAACACCTCGGGTTATTGTCACGGTCCGGTGAACAGACGTCGACCTACAACCCCTTGGGCTATGTTCATGACACTATAAATAGACGAACACCGCACGACTTCGACCTGTTTATGACGTCGCCTCGACCTACTTATGACGTCATCGGCTTCCATGGCTTCCATGTTCTCGAACCGGCTATTTACATTCTACTGATGAATAGCATATTGCCTGGTGAAGTAGGTCTGTTAGATGTTTGGTAATTGGTCAAGATTATATAAAAACTTGTGGACATGACGTAAGCAAGAATATTGGTTCAGTTGAAGGAGTGTCAAAATTTGCAACGAGTGGAAAATTGAATGTTTATGATCACGTTTATTGGAAAGCGATATAATCCTTACAGCTCGCTTTTGAAGTAGAAATAACGGATTTAGATGGCTTGAGTACGTGTTTCCCCATAGAATATTTTCGTACGATAGATAAGGAAATATCAGAGATCGTTGTAACGTCCAGAATGTTTTTGACAAAAAACATAGTTATAAAATGTACGTCACACGGGTAACTGGTCGCAATCAAGTATCCTGGTTAAGATAAGAGCTCGGGGCCGTGCTTATGTTGTCTTTGAATAAATACTGGGAACGTAGCTGATTGATTGTTTTACAGCATATTGTTGTTTTTTCACGTTTAATTTGATTGACCAGGTTGTCTACTATGGAATACTTACCTTGTAGAATTCTGTCGTACATTTCTTCCTTAGATCTATCTTGTAATGGGATTAATCTAATGTCCAATATCGTATCCGTTAGATTTAATGACTGTCTCAGATACATCTCCAACGACGGATGGGCCCCTACAAACAAAGAAAAATACAATTACTGTCTCAGATACATCTCCAACGACGGATGGGCCCCTACAAACAAAGAAAAATACAATTACTGTCTCAGATACATCTCCAACGACGGATGGGCCCCTACAAACAAAGAAAAATACAATTACTGTCTCAGATACATCTCTAACGACGGATGGGCCCCTACAAACAAAGAAAAATACAATTACTGTCTCAGATACATCTCTAACGACGGATGGGCCCCTACAAACAAAGAAAAATACAATTAGAGCTCTGGTATTTTTTTCAACTACAACGATAACCATATCACATTGGTGAGATTTGTACATTAAAGAGGTGGGAAATATTTACGACGCCTGGCGACGAAAAAGCAAGCATATGACTGCACAGGAAAGAAGAGAATACGGGGGGGATTCTAAGCTTAGCCTGGGAATATCAGACGCGCTATAATTGCGCCTGTTCATGTAGAAACTAATAAATAACCGCGCGGCTCCTAGCACTGACTGAAGAGGAATTAGATATTCTAGCCTAGATGTGCTAGATACTATTTTAGATATTCTAAATGTCCATTTCCTTTGGCATAGATCATTTCAATCTCACAAGGGACACGTAAGGCGTGTGTAAGCATGGTCAAGGCGCGGTTGGAATTCATGACATCCATTATTTATTCCTCGTGGTGAAATAATAATCACCATTACGGTATCATAGCGGACTGTCGGTGTAGTGGTTGTGTGTCCTCTCTGGTACCGCTATGATACCGCTGCAATGGAGAAATAGAAACCGCTATATGGTACGAGACCACCGTGTAAACGCTGTTTTCATCGGCGGGGAACTCAGACGTGCATGATATTTTTCGCTTAAAGTGACATTGTCATCATCAGCTCAAAATACTGATTTTCACAGCGCGGGATCCAATCAGTGAATGGCTGTGATGCGTGCATCGGCGTGACAAAGAGTAACAATTCTCACATTACTTGAAGCATTGCATGTATACCTGAAGCATCAAATATTATGCAGATAGAATAAGAGTTTATAGTGCATTTTTTACCCTACAATGATTAAACATATAATCGCTATTTAAATGACGCGCTGAAGAATGTATATCCACCTTCATTGGATTTGAAGGAAACTACAGATGACTCTAACGGCACATCTTATTTGGACCTATATCATGTATATCTTCATAAAAATGAAGCGAGCCTTCTCTCTCGTCCACTTTACGACAAAGGAGATGATCACAATTTCGACATCGTAAACTATCCCTATCTTGGCAGTAATATACCAGAGGGACCTGTTTATGGCGTATACATGTTAAATGTGACGATTTTAATAAACATCACGACACATTATTGCAGAAAGTTATAATAAAGGGCTATATCATCAACCGCCTCCACTCGAAGTTTCTCAAATTTGGCGATGCATATCGCATGCTGATAGCAAAATACGAGCGTAGCGTGCAAGATCTATGGCGGTACGTTTAGTAACCTGTATATAATTCCGCTTAAGCCGGGGCTTGTGGTCGTATGAACCTATGTATTTCAAGATCATCATAGTGTTTAAATGAACAGGTACAATCAAAGCGTCACTGAGATACATCATACTCGCGACAACAACTTAACATAAATAAAATCATAAGGATTAAGAATACTGATCAGCGATACGGATTTGATATTTTTGGAACATCATGATGCCTTGCTGGCATCATTGAAAACTGTTGACCGCTTCTCTCTTGCAGGAAATTAGCCTAGTTTTATGTATACTATGATTTTTTATTATTTTTTTTTAATTTGTTGCTAATGCTACACTGTAAAAAGGAAGTTTTTCAAAAACCCCAAAATGGGTGAAACCCAGGTGCAACCAGAATTGGTGTTTCCGAACCCCGTTCACTTGGATTTTCAGAAACCTATTTTTGATTTTTGGAAAAACTGCATTATGAGTTTCAAAACACTATTTGGTACTGGGTTTTAAACCCCCAAATTTCGTTGCATCAGGATAGCATGCAATTTTGGTAGTTCGAGATACAAAAATGAGGTAGTTCAAAATGTCAGTGGTACTATATGAATAGCGCACATGACACGGCGAACAAGCATAACAGCATGTACCGATAGTCAGAAAGAATTATAAATTTTCAAAAGAAAGTCACTTTCTGGATGTTATACCAAACATGGATATCTATAACAGGGTAAAGTAATCCTTACTTAGTGTAGGTACTTTTATTGAAAACTTCAAATAAGTTTTCCATTAAATAAACAACTGAAGACACGTATCTCAAGGATCTTCGGATGATAGTGGAGACTCTAAAACATTGTGCATCGGGTACTTTAGCACACCGTCCCCATCCTACGGGGCAGATAGGGCCCCGACATCTCTTTTAGGAACACCTTGAATAATGCCACGGATTTATGTCCCTTATCTCCAAATGCCGTAAGTGGTATTTCGGAAAACCTGATTTTCCAGAGACTAGATTGGGAATTTCAAGAAAATAACTGCGGTAAATTAAACAATTCATTACCGGTATCACTTAGTTGAAGATTATCCGGTTGTGCTAATATCTTTCCATAATTTGAGCGTTACAGTACCGGTATATCATTTTTGATAGATCAGACTTGGGAATGGGTCAATAAACGCCCAAATCCGCGTTATGGGGTTTCAATACACCAGTGTTTGAAACCTTTGTATCGGTGTTTCTGTGCCTCAAACATAGTGCTTCGAACAACACGGCGCGTTTTCAAACACACATTGCGGGGTTTCAAAACGCGAGTGTTTGAAACTCTGGTATCGGTGATTCCGTACCCCAGAAATGGTATTTGAGAGCAGAAAAATGGCGTTTTGAAAACCTTGCTTTTTACAGTGTATCATCTGAATTAGGTCTTTGAATTATGGACGTGGAAATTCTTTAATGGGCGACGGCTGAATATTGAATGACGGACCAGACGCTTGTATATAAAAATGAATATCACGGACATAAATAAGAATGTTACGACAGGTGGTGCGCATGTTCACTGATACACGATGGCATGACCATATCTAAATTTACTAGCCCTTCTGGTCGTTCGACCTTTCCAGAATTAGGCTACCTTTGTTTAGCGAACTTGCTGTGTCAGATTGTTCTCGGTCAGTTTATAATGCAGTTCATGTTTCAATATAGTGTTGAGTTTATGATGAAATGCTTGCTTTGTTTTCTACAGTATAGGCTTTAACGAATTGAACGATAACAGTATTTCTGAAGTGCACCTTACTCAGTCGATTTAAATGCCCATGATATATATATGCTATAGAGATAAAAATGTTACACCGTAAAGATATAAAGATATCTAATTCTCAATCTTATATTAAGCTTTTGGCATTTTGGTGCTAATAGTGACGTGTGGAAATCAGTATTCAGCCGTCGCCCATTAAGGAATATCCGCGTCCATAATCCAAAGACCTATTCCATATTCCATATAACAGCATTAACTCCAAATTTACCAAAAAGAGAGTCATAGTAAAAATAAACACAGGCTAGTTTCCTGCAAGAGAGAAGCTGTCAACAGTTTTCAATGATGCCGGCAAGACATCGTGATGTTCCAAAAGTATCAAATCCGTATCGCTGATCAGCATTCTTGATCCATATGATATCCATTGTAAAGTGGTCATCTAGAGAATGATTATCTCAGTCACGCTTCGATTGTGTCTGTTCACATGAGGATATTGAAGTACATGGGTGCATACGGCTCCTAGCCCCGAGTTACACCGAGATGGACACAAGCTACGCAACGTAACGCCATAGATCTTGCATGCTATTCTCGTATTGTGCTATCGACCTGCGATATGTATCGCTAGATTTGAGAAATTTTGAGTGGAGGCGCTTGGTGGTATAGCCCTGTTTTATAAGTTTTTACAATAATGTTTTGTGACGTTGATTAAAATAGTCAAATTTGACACAGGATCTCGGAAATGCTACCAGGCGAGATATATATACGCCATATGCAAGTCCCACTGGAATGTTGCTGTTCAAAAATGTATAGTCTGCGATGTCGAAGTTGTAATCATCTCCCTTTGTCATAAAGTCGACGAGAGAGAAGGCCCGCTTCATTTTTATGGAGATATAGGTCTAAATATGACGTGCCGTTAAGGTTTTTAAAGCACATGCATATAGTCATATTCATAAGAGAAGAGATATATAGAAATACGGGTAAAAACTTGGCCAGTTCGTGACCGAGTCACCATGCAGATGTTTGATAGACGGACCACGAGCCAGTGTGTATTTAAATCTTCTCGATAGAAGAGCTTTCTTTAGTACACATTTTCTCCGAAAAACTGTTATTTTGTCCACTGTACACAGTTCCTGTCAAATGCTTTTGTTTGCTACAGATTTTTTTAAATGGTATGTCCCGCTGAATCTAAAATTTCCCGAATTGGTCAGCATTATAAATTATTGAGAAAAATATTCGCGCTTAAAACACATATTCTGTGTTATTGGCGTATTCCCAGAGCGTACTAAAATGATTTTGGTGAGGAGAAATGTGTTTTTTTTTAAATAATTAATGTAATATCTTATAATAATAATAATACGTGAAATAATATTTGTTAAAAGAAATAAGCTGGTCCATTGGCGGGGATCAGATAACCTGTACGCCCATCGATATAGCAAGTCCAGCACATATATTGCTATCATGCATTTCCCTTAAGGGATTTATAACTTGTTTTCATAAAATAAAAACCTTCTTCGTGGAATACAGATAAGAACATTCAGAAACTATCGGCATATTGGTAACAATGTGTGAATAGTACATGGTAATAAAATAGTAAGCATACACGATAGGAAGCCAGATTCTCTACTGGGTCGGCAGGAATATGATATTTGACAATATAATCAGTGGCGGTGCATGTTTGCAATTATTTCGTGTTTACAGAACAAATACAGAATCCCGAGTTACTAATGCACCGTGCTAAATCGTGACTGTAAATATGAGTCTTTTAAATTGCAGCCGGATTAGCAGAGTGGTCTTTGAAAACAAGCGCCGATTCGTGATAAAGCCTGTTAAATCGTTATATCGCTTCACAAAGATTTGCTTTGATCTCAAATAGAGATAGGTATACTGGCTTGGTGATTTCCATGCCTGTACAAATCTTTTGAAAAGGGATTATTATTTCATTGTATTGCCATGTTTCGTCAAAGCTTGAGCTCATTGTAAACTCTCTTCGACTCTCTCCGTTGTCAAGATATTATGACATGTTTGACGATCAAGATATTATGACATGTTTGACGATCAAGATATTATGACATGTTTGACAATTCAGCGAGGTTATTCAAGAATATCGCCAATATATATTTGGTGGACGAAAAAGATCAAAATTTGAACTTTTAATCCGTTTATGCATGTAGTTGTATTCATAAGAGAACAGATATAGGTTTGCTTGACACTTGCACATTTAATATTCATTGGAAATGTCACGTAGGTTATTAATAATAAATTTAAAATACTATATAAAGGATCTCATGGCCGGTGCCCGTATATGGAAGAAATGAAAAAATCGCTACAGCTCCAGGCATTAAAGGATTTTAATCACTATATTTTTTCTCTGGAATTTGTGTTTTGTTTAAAAAATGTTTCTAAAGTCGTATTCAAGCTTTTATTTTGCGTTATATAGCACGATTAACGCCAGTAAACTCGGTAATGAGCTCATGATCCCGAGACCCTATGACGCCATGTTGGTGCGTCGTCTCACACCACTAAATGGTTGCACACCACTAAATGATCTCCTTACTATTTATGCAGTAAATTGACCTGAAACATGTCCAGAAAACTCTTTTCCCAATATTTTCCGACGACTAATAGCACATATTGCCAGAAAGCTTGGCTTCTGGCTTCAAACATATCAAAAATTGAGGTGACCTTATGTACTATTTTTCCGAGCCACAACTGGATAAAGATATGTCGTAGAATGAACAACACCATGGCGACGACAAGGGGTGTGTAATGAAAATTTTCTGAAATTTATTTTTATTTTCAAAGTGACCAAGAAACTTCTAAGTTATAAAGTCCAAATATTGTAGAGAGATAAACAAAAAGAATTACACAACAAATTCACTTCCGGAATGAATATGGTCCAATCGCTGTAGCCGGTCTTCTATTCTCCGGGATAACCCGTACAAGAATCATTTAGTGGTGTGTAACCTACAACTGTGCAAAGTACGACAGAAATCAATAAAACTGCTTCAGTGTAATCATTGACTGATGTATATATATGTGTGAAATTATCATGATTGGGTACCTACAGGCTCCATAGTTATTAGGCGAAAATGTAGCGATTGCTTACATCTCCGTAGTGCTTCAAGTTTGTATAATTCATTATGAAAAGAGGGAAATATTATTCAATTTAAAAAAGTAAAAGATGCTCAAACACCAACTTTCTGTATTTCTTCTTTGCTTTGGGCATTCAGTGTCTTCAATGTAAGAAGGTTCCTTAATATACACCAGGATGGAGAATATATACCAGTGTATCACCCCACCCCATATGGGCGGGGTGGGGGTAATATTTGGAAGAGATGGTATTCAACCCAAACGGAATTTTTTTTGGTCTAAAAATCCTTAAAAATCATAGTTCATACTTCACTTTGTATGAAAAAAATATTGAAAAAATTCTAATCTGATCAGAAACACACGTAATATGGGAGCAAAGTGGGCTTTTTCACACTTTCACAGCTGGCTTGATGACGTCACGCAGGGAAGTTGCCTGAGAAAAAACAGCGGATAACATGGAAAGCGAGTGCAGTCAGAGCTCCGGTTCAGATGTCGATTCGAGCGATATCAGCTGCTTAGATGGAAATATTTTTCGCCAAGAAGATGAAATAGACATAGAGGAGGATGATGACGGGCAAATTAACAGTTGTTTGCAGACCAACGGCGGAATTCAGCCCTATCAATTTGAGCCGTACGGCTCCGATTCTGACAGTGACAACCACTCTGACAACGTGGAACTCGACGACGACAGGATTCGGAGAGGTCGTTTGTTGAATAGTGATTGGTATGCAACTTGACTGGAAACCTTATTATCGTCATCTATAAGAGCAAATGTCCATATATTTCAAACTGTATTGAATGTAGAACGATTCTGTGATGTAAAGAACGAGCACATCTGTGTTGTTATTGTTGTTACTGACCGAGGCAGCCTTTTCGAGGGGATAAACTCCGGGATTCGGCAGTATGGACAGTAAACTGTTGATAACTCTACTGATATACGTCCGATTTGAATTTTGTTTGTTTTCCCATAATCCCCATGAAATACCAATTTCAGAATTATATAGTTTGATAAAAAATACTTTGGACATTCATGGCGAAAAGTAAGCCATGGTGAGTGGATCGGCATTCACATTTGCTCAATTTTCGACAAATTACCTCAATTAAATTGAAATCGAATGATATTCCCACAATCTCAAATGTCAAGGGATTATGAAAGTATTATTATCACTTCTGTATTTACAGCCATTCACTCCAATTGGTGTTTTTATTTATTTACTTATCAAGCGTATATATATTTATGAAAGATCATTTTAGTATTATTAAATAGTATATATGAAATAGAGACTCATCCAGTCTAACCTGTAGGTGCTCAAGCAACAAATGCCACGCGAGAGCGAGCAGGGCATGTACAGCCGTCTCCCTGCCCGAGGCCTCGCTTGCAGGCTAGGTTCGTTCAGCCGATGTCCGTGATAGATTCTCCTTGTCCGATTTCTTTGCCGTCACATTCTGATTGTTCTTAGGTTTGATAGTTGGAATAGCTGTTCTCTTTAGTTTTGGTTTGTACCCGAATTCAACTGCTACGCTGTAGATGTCCTCGAATGATGTCTAATTTCTGTCAAAATGTGCCGAGCAAATTATACGAGTACTGGCTCAGGCCCTCTTTCCACACTCTCGTGTTGCGTACAAATTTCGTCCAATTTGCAGCGATTTTCTCGTCTTTAGGCCACAAATGAATACCAACACCGTCATCTGTAGTAAAACTGCAACCTCCCACTACACAACGTCGCGGCATATTTAACAAATGATGTCCCGATACTCCGAAAATCTCCAGAAATAAGCAGCTACTTACGACTGTGGTATACGGCTTTAACATAGAGAATACAAGACGGCTTCCCTCCGTGACGTCACAGCTGGAATTGACAGGAGAGCGATTTTCACCTTTCAAACGGCAATATCTCGCCAACCAGACTGCACAAAATTATGAAAAAAATATAATTATTTTCAGAATCGAAAGGACTATTTTTTTATATTTTTGACCTCAGAGCGTTTGGGTTGACCTTTAATGAGACATCCAAACAGGAGACAATTGGATGGTGCAACAGAGACGGTAATATCGCATGTCGATTAAATGCCAACCAACTCAATGGAGTGGCGGAGGAGCTATGTGTTGGAAGAAAGTTGCGGGGGGGAAATGGTATGTTCCGGATTGTCGCAGATAGAAATTGAATGTGAATATGTGAATGGTTTATATGTAGTGACAGGCTGGCGAAATGGTCTTTGTAGGTCTGAACTTCATCTCTAGGGCCCTGGAAGCCCCTTAAACTCATATTCTGGCTTCTCTTATCGGCGGCAGGGACCTTAAATGCCGACAGAATATGATAATGCAAGATCTATGGCATTACGTTTTGTTACTTGTGTCTAATTCCGCTTAACCCGGGGCTAGGGGCCGTATTAACCCATGTATACTTCAAGATTCTCATGGTCCTTATATGAACAGTTACAATCAAAGCGTGACTGAGATACATCATTCTCTAGATGACGACTTTACAACGATTATTATAGATTAGGAATACTGATCAGCGATACGGATTTGATATTTTTGGAACATCATGATTACAATCGTCTGGTCCGTCATTCATAATGTCTTGCCGGTGTGATGGATAAGAATGTCCCGGTGATAAATGTCCCTTTTCATATCCTTTTCTATTGCAACCAAGGACGGGCAATTGTCCCCAATATGGAGAAAAGTGTCCTAGTTGGTTTGGGAGATAGGACCTGGACACTCTTAGCCACCGGACATTCGTAGCCTCCACACCGGCATATTTTTGTAACACCATGATGTCTTGCGTCATCATTGAAAACTGTTGACCGCTTCTGTCTTGCAGGAAACTAGCCTATGTTTATGTATACTATGATTATCTTTTTGAATTTGGTGCTAATACTGTTATATGGAATATTGAATAGTTCTTTGGATTATGGACGCGGATATTCTTTAATGGACGACGGCTGAATTATGAATGACGGACCTGACGCTTGTAATTGAAATAATGATTTTCTGTAGTCACAACGCGGGATCGAATCACTGATGGGGCTGTGATGCGTGGAATGTCCCGAAAGAGGGAAACAATGTTCACCTATTGCAAACTTATTTGAAGATTTGAACTAACACATCAGCATTATATAGAGAGGACAAGAAGGTATAGTGCATTTTGTTTACCATACCATCAGTAAAACATATACAAATGAACGAAAAATATACGATATATATGTATAAATAACAAACAGGAGAAGAATATTAATAATAAAGACAGATGGAGTATTATTGTGCAATCTTGATAGAATAACATTGGTAGAATTAAACAATCTGGAGGTTTTTGAACATCTGTGCAACGACGGTCATGTTGGTCATCTGTGTTCAAGAAAACTGATCGTAGATATATTAATGTCGGAAGCCAGCATTTTTAGCTCTACTACATACAAGAGATATCATTCATGGGATGTTTCTTTGTTTATAGAGTTGCTTGAATTTCTCATTAAAAATATCTATGTGAAATTTGGCAACACAATATATCAGCAGCATATAGGTATTTCAATGGGTACTAATTGTGCACCCCTGTTGGCTGACCTGTATCTGTTCTCTTATGAATATGACTATATGCAGGCGCTTTCAAAAACCGATCCATTCAAAGCCCGTTCCTTTTCATTCACCAAACGTTATATAGACGATCTTCTCGCTGTGGATAATCGCTATATAAATGACGCAGTGAAGGATATATATCCACCCTTCACTGGATTTGAAGGAAACTACAGATAACCCTACAGGCACATCGTATTTAGACCTATATCTCTATAAAAATGAAGCGGGCTTTCTCTCTCGTCGACTGTATGACAAAAGAGATGATTACAATTTCGACATCGTAAACTATCCCTTTCTGGACAGTAATATTCCAGTGGGACCTGCATATGGCGTATACATATCTCGCTTAGTAGCATTTGCTAGATCCTGTATTAAATGTGACGATTTTAATCAACGTCACAAAACATTGGTGCAGAAACTTAAAAAACAGGGCTATTCCACCAAGCGCCTATACTCAAAGTTTCTCAAATTTGGCGATACATATCGCATGCTGATAGCAAAATACGAACGTAGCGTGCAAGATCTATAGCGCTACGTTTCGTAACTTGTGTCTAATTCCGCTTAACCCGGGGCTAGGGCCGTATGAACCCATGTACTTCAAGAACCTCATGGTACTCATATGAACAGTCACAATCAAAGCGTGACTGAGATACATCATTCTTTAGATGACGACCTCACAACGAATATTATGGATTAAGAATACTGATCAGCGATACGGATTTGATATTTTTGGAACATCATGATGTCTTGCCGGCATCATTGAAAACTGTTGACCGCTTCTCTCTTGCAGGAAACAAGCCTATGTTTATGTATACTATGATTGTCTTTTTGAATTTGGTGCTAATGCTGTTGTATGGAATATGGAATAGGTCTTTGGATTATGGACGCGGATATTCTCTAATGGACGACGGCTGAATTATGGATGACGGACTAGACGCTTGTAATGTTGTATTCGCTGTAGTTCAATAGGATTGCATGCAGATGATTCTGGGCTGACCCATCCAGCACAAATATTTCTCCCAGTTCGAGTCCCGCTTTGGGACTGGTTGATCCAGCACAAGTATTTGTGCTTTGCCAAGAAAGTGTTAACTTGAAAATAATTTGATATAGATTCTAAGCTAGGCTTACGATGGTGCGAGTGTATCCGGATGAACTCATACCAGAAGCCCTCAGTGTGCTCTGATCTCTTTAAAGTACGGTGGAATAGATCTGAACATGTCAAGTTGACTTCACAGCTGTGAATAACGAAGGATATGATGTGTGAATATGTATAATACCGTCCCTTAGCAAATTGTTCAGCGTAGATTACATCATGGTCTCACGAAATCTCCACGATGAATGGTTATCGACAGTGAACAACCAGATGTCTGAGAGTGGAGTTATTTATGGCGTTAAAATTCCAGATCATCGCGTACACAGTTGCTATTTGGGGATTGCATGAATAGCTAAATTGGCCCCAGGATAACCCGAGGTTTGAGCTTATATCAGCAGCTGTATCTTCCTCCCTCTAATTATTGCGGGAGATCCCACCAGTCATCATTCTCCCAACGTCAGAGTTTGTAACCTCCCAACCGTCGGTATACATATATATGACAATAGGAGATATACAATCTGATGCCATGAGAATGACCAGTCATAAAAAAGTGTGTATTCATACGTTTAAATACCGGTGATTTCCCCGCCCCTCCCCCCTAATATCTGCACTCTGCTTGACCCTTCATGAAGCGCGTATGATGTGTGTTTCTTAGATAGCTCTTGTAGATCCTCGCGGCGTGTCGAATATAATCTACACACCTCGCTATGATTCAGCAAACCGTCTCTGTTTGATTGTGTACACCGTACTGCCACAGTTTTGGTCGAAAGGATATGGAACTTCGTCAAGACATTATTGGCATCATCTTAGACCCATTTCTGAGCGGCAGAGTAACGAAAAAGAAACGTAGCCATTGATAATTGTATTTTGATAGAGTATCCATATAAATCATTCAATCCACCCAGTTATGATGATTTTGATGTTTGCGAAGGATGGCAGAGCCAACGATTCTTAGATTCTTAGATATGTGAATGTGTTTGTTCACAGATATACGATGGCATGTTGCCATATATGAATCTGTGTCTTGTGCGCTGTGCTCAGTGTTTTATATGGTGGATGGAGGGTGTCTGGTTCCATGCTGCTTCAAAGATTTCTTCTTTGAAGTAGCAGGAACACAACTGGGCTGGGTGGTGCTTAGTTGGTTCGTCGTGATATAGTTTAAATATTGTTGAAAGCGACATTAAATTCTATTCACTCAGTCACTCACTATAAATTTACCAAGCCTTCTGGTCGCCCGACAGTTCAAGAATTAAGGTATCTTTCTTCAGCGAACTTACTGGGACAGATTATTCTTGATCAGTTATTCAGCATCCTATAATACCGTTGCAGACTTTTTACGTGTAATTAGAAGATGTTAGGGCTTGTTACGTCTTATTTCACGAAGGAGATGGATTCTGTAAAACCTTAGTTCGGACGGGGAAGTCCGGATAAGACCTAGAGTTGCTCTGAGATAAAACCTTAGTTCGGACGGGGAAGTCCGGATAAGACCTAGAGTTGCTCTGAGATAAAACCTTAGTTCGGACGGGGAAGTCCGGATAAGACCTAGAGTTGCTCTGAGATTTATCTGGAAACAGGAACCAAACGACGATGGTAGAATAAATATGAATATGATAAACAGCTGCCAGATGGTTATCTTTTATTCAATTACAATGTTTGAAATCAGGAAGTACAGGGAAACATGAACTCTGCAGGCTGGACAGATCAAATGGCCTCTGTATGTCGGTCAAATCCGCTATGGTAATATTAACCACACAGTAGGAAGACATAAAAATTCTTCATTCAACAAGTCTATAATATTCCACCTGCAAATTGTTCAACATACTTAATTCTAATATCGTAGAGAAATTAACCCCCCTTCACTTGCTAGCAAAGTATAATAAGAAATCAGGTAATATATGTAAGACGTCTGCAAAGTTATGTCAAAATTTCACGCTGTCCATGCATCTATATAGGGTTGAGTGTACGTTGAAATCCACGGGTTGTATCTACAGGCATCAACAAATTTAAAGGGGAAAATATTTCTGACGAGTGCCATACTCGATTCACAGTGTCCATAATGTATAACCTATTATGGATAAAGATATATACCGTAAATATATTTTGATATGTTCCAAATCTTTTGGTATTTTGGTGCCAAAAGTGATGTGTGGAAATGAGGATTGGTTTGTTGAAACAAGAAACCGTAAAAATTAGACAGCTGTCTACTTTAATGGCTGAACGGATGCCTGTATTATACTGTCAACTCATGGGATATTGGGAAAAAGTCCAAATTAGCAAACCCTTTTCCAAATGAAGCTAAATGGTCAGTAATCGGTTTTTGTCGGTTTGCATCAGCTAATAGTGCAGAATCTCTTTGAGCTTACAGCAGATAAACATCTTGCTTGACGAGTTGAAAAAGCATCGTACCAGATGTCATCATCTGACAATTAATATAATATATAATATAATTAATAATTTGATATAACTAATTAATATAAGCTTTACTGAGAGATTTTCTAACTTCATTCTACCATATATTTAGATGCACCAGCTTAATGAAACTGGAATCGAACAATCACACAATGTTGTGAAACGACTCCCAATTTGTATCACAAATCAATTTAAAATAATGACTTATGATTGCTAACATAGTGTTGAGCCGGCATCACGATACCCTAAAATTTCGAGACAGTTATTCTTAATCACTCACTTTTTAATAGACCTGTACCAAAAGATGCTACAATGCGTCACGTCCATTTTCATAAAACGTGGGTATTGTCTATACATGAAACACAGCTTTGTGCAGGATTGAAGAAGTTGAATTTAGATTTTACAAACATAACAGCAATCCTAAGCGTTGTGTTTCATGTCGGCATGTATGTGTGCTGCTAACATTGCAACAGGAAAGAATTGATTTATTCGTGTATATCAAGACTGACGTCAAGTGATATTGGTAAAGAGATGGATTTTTGAGAATAATTATTGTTATTTCGTATAATAACAGACCAGCAAAAATGACAGGCATGCGAAATAATATCAGGAAAAGGAATAAACTGGATGATTGGTCGGGATAAGATACTCTGTAAGCCCACCGGTGGAGCAAGCCCAGGACAATGCAATTCTCTTAAGGGATTCATAATCTTTCTTGAAACATAAAAAGGAAATAGAGATGAACAATCAGAAACTATCTGAATATTGGTAGAAATGTGACAATAGTACATGGTAATGAAAACATACTCGATACGAAGCCGAACTCTAAATTGGGTCGGCAAGGACAGTTTTACCAACGGTGGTGCATATTTGTAATTATTTTGTGTTTACAGAACAAATACAGAATCTAATGAGTTGCTAATGCACTTTGATAAATCGTGACTGTAAACATGAACCTTTTACATTGCCATCGGATTAGCAGAGTGTAGTCTTTGTAAACGAGCCTCGATTCCTCATCAATCCTGTTAAATGGTTACCGCTTCGGAAAGATTTTCTTTGATTTCAATTAGAAATACCTGCTTGTTGGTTTCCATGTGGTTATAACTCCTTTGAAAGAGGGATAGGTTATTGTTTATTGGATTGTCATGCTTGCTCAAAGCTTGAGTTCACAGTAAAACTATTCTACTATCTATGTTTAGAGTGTATCGGTTCAAAGGTATATATAAACATCTGATATGAAATTATGACATGTCTGACCATTCAACCAGCTTTAAAAAAATCATACTCAACAGTTTACTTTTGAAAAACTACAGAATGTTTAATCATCAGTACAAGCGTGATTTGTGATATTGGATAGCCAGCATCAATAACCATAATACCTCATTAACATGACACTTATAGCAATAAAATACCTCATTCACATGACATTATAGCATCAAATTACCCCATTCACATGACGCTTTCAGCATCAAATGATCTCATTCACATGATAATTTTAGCACCATATTACCTCATTCTCTTGACATTTTTAGCATCAAATTTCAGCAGGTACAATCTAAAATAAAAATATTAAACTCAACATAATTTATTGTGAGATGGAAACTGCTAAAAATTGTCAGTGATTCCGGATACATTAATAAAATTATTCACTAATACAAGTCGTTTCCTGGAGTATAATATAACTAAGTTACACTTTGATTGTGACTATTCACAGGGCCATCATATATTACGCGGTATTCATCTAGCCCCTTACAGTTTCGCCTCCGTAATCCAAATACCTAATTCAAATAATAACAGTAGCACCAAATTGAAAAGATAAATCATATTCACGGTATAAAATGAAACTAGGCTAATATCCTGAAAGACAGAAGCGGTCAACAGTTTTCAATGATCCCAGCAAGACATCATGGTGTTACAAAAACATCAAATCCGTATCACTAATCAGTATTCTTAATCCATATGATACACGGTGTAAAGCTGTTATCTAGAGTATGATGTAACTCGGTCACGCTTTGATTGTGACTACTCATATGAACACTGTGAAGATCTTGAAATACATAGGTTCATACGGTCCCTATAGCCCAAGGTTAAGCGGAATTAGACCAAAGGCTGGGGAGAGGAATGCTTTCCTCTAAACTATTACCATATTATTAATACAATATGGATAATATCAGAGCTCAGCAGAACAGGTAAACTATGTATTAGAGACTAGGCTTTGTTCATACCCACTGAGGACAGCGGCCAGTGTGAGTGTTATGGAGTTACGCAGAAATATCAAGAGATGCCTAAAGTAAAACTTGACCATAGTTTGTCCACATGTGAAGTCTATTTATATCGCCAGATATGGTCTAAATCGAAGGAAAATGATATCTGGTTTGATGTTTATGCATGGCTAGGGAGCTCCTTCCAAACTTTTTACTGCATTTAAGGATATAAATTATTGATAGGGTGTTTAGTTGCTTGAATTTCTCATTAATAATATCTATGTGAACTTTGGCAACACCATATTCCAGACGGGCTAGGCAAGACCTGAAACAGAATGCGGATGACGATTACAAAAATATCAACACGCCTTGAGTGACAACGCCCAGAAAGAGAACGTCCAGAGACAGAATACTCAACCCTATACAACACCAGACACGTTACCCCTGAGATGTCACTGAACTGACGCTTCAACACAGAATATGATCCTAAAGTTGACTTTCACGCAATGTAGGACGTAGCCTGCCGTCCTGTCCTGACACACACTTCAAGCAGTGTTACAGGCACAGATTTCTGGAAGAACCCACCCTGTTCTCAAGGGCGTCGTTAGGGAGGTCGTTGAGCGAGAAGGACTCCCTCTCACCGCCCAACTGCATGTTATTTTTTCCTATGTTGGACATCACAGTGTTGGGTTCTCTAACGAAAGCATAGGAAACGACCCCCCGATCTCGAAAAATCCTGAAGATGCCCATGGTTCTCCCAGTTTTTTTTCTGGACGGCTTTGTGCGTACGAAGGGGTACAAAGACAAAGTAATCATCCACGCGAGTAGTAGGGAGCACGCACAGAAGGGCCAATTGACCTCAAAAATTTGCATATGACCTCTGTGACGTCACAGCGACAGCCAATCAGAAGCGCGTATTTTGAGATGTGGGTGTGGCTATGTGTGTGCGCATGCGTGAGTTTTGGCGGGAAAGTTTTATGTTAATGAGGTCATTGGGTGCATTGGGACTATTCAAGATGGCGGCTTGTTTTTTCTAGGTTAGGGGTGGTCGGTTTCAAGATGGCGGCCGATTGCACTTGTTTGACCCTTCATTTGCATATTTTCAAGATGGCGGCTTGTTTTTTCTAGGTTAGGGGTGGTCGGATTCAAGATGGCGGCCTGTTTTTGTAGGTCAAGTACACTTGCACTTGTTTCGCGCCTCATTTGCCTATTTTCAAGATGGCGGCCTGTTTTTTCTAGGTTAGGGGTGGTCGGATTCAAGATGGCGGCCTGTTTTTTTTGTAGGTCAAGAAAACTTGTTTGGACTTGTTTGCCCCTTCATTTGCATATTTTCAAGATGGCGGCCTGTTTTTTCTAGGTTAGGGGTGGTCGGATTCAAGATGGCGGCCTGTTTTTTTGTAGGTCAAGAAAACTTGTTTGGACTTGTTTGACCCTTCATTTGCATATTTTCAAGATGGCGGCCTGTTTTTTCTAGGTTAGGGGTGGTCGGATTCAAGATGGCGGCCTGTTTTTTGTAGGTCAAGGTCACTTGCACTTGTTTCGCGCTTCATTTGCCTATTTTCAAGATGGCGGCTAGTTTTTCTAGGTTAGGGGTGGTCGGTTTCAAGATGGCGGTTAGTTTTTTCTAGGTTAGGGGTGGTCGGTTTCAAGATGGCGGCTAGTTTTTTGTATGTTAGGGGTGGTCGTATTCAAGATGGCGGCTTGTTTGTGTGTGTGATGGGTTTTTCCCCCTGGTTCATTGGTGTTGATTCAAGATGGCGGTTAGTTTTTCTAGGTTAGGGGTGGTCGGTTTCAAGATGGCGGCTAGTTTTTGTATGTTAGGGGTGGTCGTATTCAAGATGGCGGCTTGTTTGTGTGTGTGATGGGTTTTTCCCCCCCTCTTCATTTGCATATGTTCAAGATGGCGGCTTGTTTTTCTAGGTTAGGGGTGGTCGTATTCAAGATGGCGGCTTGTTTGTGTGTGTGATGGGTTTTCCCGAGTAGAATATGCAAATGAGGTGAAGGTTCATTGGTGTTGATTATTCAAGATGGCGGCTAGTTTTTGTAGGTTAGGGGTGGTCGGTTTCAAGATGGCGGCTTGTTTGTGTGTGTTATGGGTTTTCCCCAGAGGGTGGTCGGTTTCAAGATGGCGGCTTGTTTTTGTAGGGTGGGGGTGGTCGTGTTCAAGATGGCGATTTTTTCAGTGCATGGTGGGTTCAAAATGGCGGCCAGTTTTTGTGTCTCAGTGCATGGTGGGAGGTGGATAGAAAAACGTATAAAAGGAGTCCATTTTTAGGGAAAGGGGTGTATTCAATCTGACTTACCTGACCTGACCTGTCTCCCTGCCTGCCTGCCTGCCTGCATCCCTGCCTTGCTTGCCTGCCTGCATTCTGCCTGTATGGAATGCATGTACTGACTTGGTTCTGGGTTTTTCCATCACGGTTGTGCGCAGGTGTATGACGTCACTTCCGGTCTGCGTGAATCGGGTGTGACCTGGGACTATGGGATGCATGTACTCACTTGGTTCTGGGTATTTGTCATCACCGGGAGGTCACGTGATCAGTTCAAGGTCATATCCATTTTTTATCGATATGTCAACCCCACACCCAGTCCATTAGATGCTCCTTCACCTAAGCTTCACTTTGATACCTCACTCGACATGTGGTGTGAGTGAGTGCAAGAATGTATTCATCCGCGGTGATGCAGTCATGTCTGGCGGTGATTCGGTCTCGGGAAAAAGCTTCCTTGCCCAATGCCTACGGACTTTACCGAAGATACACGGACTTTAACGAAAAGACACGGACGTACACGAAAAGACGCGAAGGTGAACGCCATTGTGGGAAACCTCCCACAGACAGGTCAGTACATGCATTTCTATGTTGTTCACGCATAATAAAAGGATTGATCTGTAATCTGTGTTGTTGTTGTTGCTCCCTTTTTTTGGACTAACCCATCAGAATAGTACGTATCACGGACTATACCCGTAGAGCTACATCTGGTCTATAAAACACGTCCCTCTGGATCCCACACCTTCATTTCTACAGAGCCATGGCGGAGACCCAGCCCCATGCGACTCGCATTTTACAGTATGCCACCGTGGTGAATTCATTCACGGGTTACCGAGCAGTGGTCCGGTCCATGTTTGCAGATGGCGACGACAACGAGGGACGACGCCAGATCCTGAACGAGTTCACAGAAGCTGTCCTCCACAGAGTGCACTCGATGGAGAGGCGTGCCATCACTCACCACTACTGGACTATGACAGCCATCCTTGATGCTCGGGCTGTGGACCACGAGCGCTCACGCCGCAACCAGCACCGGCTGGTTGGCCTCATACTAGTCTGTGCCCTATTCACCCTGGCGCTGTGGTATTGACACTATAAATACCAGGGTCAGACAGAGTGTGTGTCATTCACCGTTCGACATTTGGACCAAGCATGTCATCCGTCCTACGAGCCATCCTCCCCCTTACACCTTACCAGGTGGGATTATACGTTTATGATGCTAAAGTGACCCTGGTGGAAGATAGTGGCGGGGATTGGAGGGCGTCCCCTGAGACTTTATCGAATACGGTGACACTACAGCGTGATGGGTGGACTAAGTTTAAACGAGTGTTAAGCGGTGAATTGGACGGACGCCTGATCCACATGGACAATGCCATTTATGTATACCGTACTGCGCTCTACCCACGGGTGGGACGCTACCAAGAGCCGGCTCGAAGTTTCCTCCTAACTCCCTCTCTGTGGTCAGCCTTGGAGAAAATAGTGCCTATTGTAGACCAGTTATTTACACCCGACGATCGATCACCCCATCAATTGGCATGGGCTCGTGCTATCGAACACGCACTAGATGAACCTAATGAAAAAAAAGCGGATGGAGAAAATACTATATGTATAGAATGCGCAGAGGCTGGAATGACAGTGTCACCTGATGAAGCCACCCACACACACATGACGGTCCAGAACGATGAAGAAGAAGAAAAAATCCGTGATGAAGCCGCGGGGCCAATGGCTGAACCCCATGAACAACTACATGAACCCGACGACGACGATGCCATTGATTACCCGGCTAGACTCAGTCAGCCCAATGACATAACCACCTGATCCTTTGATCTCACGGGGTTCTCCCTATAAATACGGGAGACAGTGAAATCTGGTACCATTCACGTACTGACCATGACGGAGCATATAGTACTGGCGTATTTCAGCTTGACCCCCGAGGTTTTCCTGCACGTGTATGCGGATAAGGTCGATATCATGGAGGAGGTGGTGGGAGACACGGACCCTACACAACCGTGCCCGGCTCACATTCGTCTGTCCCGGGAGGGCTGGACCAAATTCAAACGGGTGTTGTCTGGTGAACTGGACGGCGACCTCATCCACTTGTGTCACGATGTGTACATTCGACGCGGCCCTTTCTTTGCTCAATTGGCTCGGCTAGATGGAGGTACAGTGCATTTTACCCTTCACCCTGATCTATGGTCTGCATTGGAAGATGCCGTGGTAGATGTGGATGAAGTGCTTATCAAGCGGTCATCAGACGAGTTGGACTGGTCATTGACCATGGCCACTGTGGAAGCCCACGAAGAAAATCAGAAAGAAACTCCGGCCCAAGATACACCCGTTATAAATAAACGATAGAGCCAGGGTCCATCATCATTGTGTCACCATGAAGCGCTGGGAGAAGGTGTTGGATAACTTATACTACAGTCCCGACAGTCCGGCGGCCTATAGTGCCTTGTCGGCTCTCTATCGAGCGGCCAAACCCCAGGGGATACAACGTGCCCAAGTCCGAGATTGGTTAAGAAAACAAGACACCTATACCTTACATCGATCTGTCCGTCGCCATTTTCTACGGAACCGGGTCATCGTGGGAGGAATAGATGCCCAGTGGCAAGCGGATTTGGTGGATATGAGCGCCTTTGCCAAACACAACGATGAGAATCGGTATATCTTGACGTGCATCGATATCCTATCCAAGTATGCGTGGGTGGTACCCATCCGGACGAAAACGGGGGCAAATCTCATAGCGGCGTTCAAAGACATCTTCAAGACCGGGCGCAAACCTTTGTATTTGCAAACCGACGAAGGCACGGAATTCCTCAACAGACCGTTCCAAGCCTTTCTCAAGAAACAGAAGGTGTTTTTCTTCCATACGTACAACGAGACCAAGGCTTCCGTGGTGGAGAGGTTCAACAGGACATTCAAAGGTCGCATGTATAAATATTTCACCTATAAGAATACAAGGCGGTACATCGATGTTCTCCCGAAACTGGTGAGGGGTTACAATCGAGCCTATCATCGAAGTATAGAGAGAGCCCCCATTACCGTGACCCAACGCAATGAAGCCCAAGTCCGGCGTGTCTTGTACCCCAGGCCATCGCAGCGAACGACGAAGGCGGTGTACAAGGTCGGGGACCCTGTACGGATCAGTAAAGTCAAGGGCAAGTTCGAGAAAAGTTACTTGCCCAACTGGAGCGATGAGCACTTCCTGATTAAACGGCGCCTACCCCGACAGCGGCGAGTCTATGAACTGGAAGATCTCCAAGGGGAAACGTTGCTGGGGACGTTTTACGACACGGAATTACAGCCTGTTGTAAAAACACAGCAAGACTACTACACGGTGGAGCAGATTTTGAAAACGGAACGTCGACGTGGCAAACTGTTTCATTTCGTGAAATGGCAAGGCTGGCCCAGTTCCTTCAATTCCTGGGTCGCGGCCAACCAGGTGAAACGACTATAAAACCAGACACCACTACCGTCCTCCTTCATTCCACATCCGACCACAGTGCTATGGACCAACAGCAGCTGCCTCTGAAGACAGCGTCTCGCAAAACGCGCAAAGCGCAAGTGGTCTTTGGGGTGCTATTGCTAACCCTGCTGAGTGTGTTGTACGGAGGTGTGTTTTACGACGTAGCCTATGTCAGCACGTTACTTAACCAACTGAGAACACCAGGCACCAGCGAAACGGGTGTACAGAGAGCACCAGTCGTATCGAGCCCAGTCACCACCACCACCACCACCACACCCCGCGTACAAGCCACGTCGAGCTTTACACCTACACCAAGTACACCTACTACGTCTGAACACCTACCGGATTTCATCCCTCACAGTGAACCGACAACGACGACGACCACCCACGTTGTACCCACCCCCAGCACCATCTCTGAACGTGAACAGACAACGACGACCGACGTTGTACCCACCACCACTCCAGTTCACTCGTACGAAATTTACAAGAGCGTGTTACCACGACAACGGATACACCTCAAACCATGGACCCTCGGTGGCAGCATCCCTTCACTTGCGTCATCGCAGGACCGACGGGCTCCGGCAAAACGCACTTCGTCAGGAAGCTCCTTCAACACGCCGACAGCATGATCACTCCACCCATTGCCCGAGTCGTGTGGTGTTACGGAGAATGGCAGGAAGCGTATGCAGCAATGCCCCACATCACGTTCGTGGAAGGCCTACCCAACCTGGCCGATTTGGAACCCGACACCTTGGTGGTTCTGGATGATCTCATGGCGGAGACGGATGCACGGGTCACCCAACTCTTTACCAAAGGCAGCCATCATCGACGGCTCAGCATCATCTACATTGTGCAGAATCTGTTCAGTAAAAACAAAGAACATCGGAATATCAGCTTAAATGCCCACTACCTGGTGGTCTTCAAAAACCCGAGAGATACCACTCAACTGCTGCACCTGGCGAGACAGATGTTTCCCGGCCGCACACCGTTTGCGTTGGAAGCCTTCAAAGATGCCACAACCCCTCAGCACGGGTATATGCTCTTCGACCTCAAGCAAGCCACTCCCGACCACCTTCGACTACGGACCGACATCTTTCCCGGAGAGACCCACCACGTGTACATGCAAAAATAATGTAAACACATCCACAGTGGCGCCTCCAGCTGGGGTCTGTGTGTTTGATGATGGGGAATAATAAAAAGAATGAATACCACAGCAGGGTTGACTTTGTCTGTGAGGTGGATAAAAAGGGCAGCGTTGTGGGTTCTAGCATTAGTTGTACAGGATGTCTGCGCGAGTACGGAAGCACGCTCCCACGCTCCGTGTATTGAAGACGGCCCCACCCGAGTTAGTCCGAACCATTGTACGCGGTGCGGACCCTGACCTTGTACGCTGTCTGTGCGAGATCGGGTACAACCTGTTAAAAGGCAACGTACCACTGACTCCGGCTCAGAAGACCAAGTTGGCCAAGCATAAGACAGGTCTCCGAACCCTAGTCCACAAGCGGGTCCCTCAAACACAAAAGAAAAAGGTGTTACAGAAAGGCGGCTTTCTCGGGGCCATCTTAGCACCGTTGGCCGCTTCCGTGTTGGGTCCAGTATTGGGTGGACTCTTCGGCCGACAATGAACCACACGAAAAAAATGGTCCTCGTCGAACCACGGTTCCTGCAAAACCTCCAATCACCCTACCCTGTCCCACCTACGGTGAAGACCATAAACAGCCTCGATGGAGAGATGCAACAGATCTTACAGAGACCGGGGTTAAGCGACAGTGAGAAAGTACAACGGTACAATGAGACGCTTCAACGGTACATGACGTTCATGGACCAATACAAAACCCTGTCTACCCCAGCAACAGCACCACCACCACCACCACCACCACCACGTGACAGACCGCTGACCTCAGCACCGCTCCAACAGCCGGGTCAGGTAGCCCCCACAGCCCCACAGTGGGTGGAAGACGAAGTGCTGAAGAGTGTACCTGCATCGTTCAAGAAACAAGCTGGCCTGGTATTACAACGGATGAAACAGAATCCTAACATGACTTGGAATGATAAAGGCGAACTCCTGGTACAGAATCAGGTGGTCCCCGGCACCCACATGACGGATTTAGTGAATGATCTGATGCGTCAACGCAGATCGCACACGGATCCTCGAGGATGGGAGGTCTTCGCTCAAGGCTTGAAAGACATGCATGTACCACAGGAATTGGTGGGGAACCCCCACCGCTGGGCCTTTATGCAGCAAACCCAGCAATCGCCGAGTCGTGCACCACGACTCTCACCACAACCTTCTTGGGAATCCGACTGGGAACCGGAGTCACCCCCCAAAACTCCACCACAACGGGCACCTTCTTTTCGCGCCTATAAAAAAACACCCTTGATCAAGACACCCCACATCTCCAGAGCCGTGACACGTAGCAAGTCACCGCGACGAACACGACGCCGCACACAACCGCCCAAGGCCTGGAAGACCTATTAAAACCAACAGCAGCAGCAGGACAGCTCAGTCGCCATGTTTTACCTGACCCTACCCAGTAACAGTTCGCTGGATGTGTTTCCTGACAACACCGTGGCCAAGTACGTCACCCAGTTACCGCAACCGTTACATTTACCTGGCCGGTGGGAATGTGCCCTCGTGGATATCCAATACCCTTACTCGTGGTACAACGTGCGAGCCAATGAAGTGTGGTACGAGGTCACCTACGAAGGTAAAAACACCCGACTCACCCTGCCCGAAGGCCAATACGATACCCCCAAAGAGTTCATGGGTGGGCTGTCAAGACTGATGCATGATAAGGCGCTACGGGGGGTGACGGATAGTGCAACACGCCTGATAGCCTTGCGCTTCAAGAGAAACGTGTTCTTCGATGTCAACGTACACAACGACAAGGCACAGCTTACCGTCACCGATACCGTGAATGTGAAACTCAGTCCTACACTACAGCAAATGCTGGGTTTCGATCTACAGACGTTCGCTGGTCCCAACCAACACCATGGCGAGATGCCGATGGATATGAAGTCGGGTATGTACGGACTCTACGTCTACTCGGACGTGGTGGACAACCACATCGTGGGCGATATCAACACACCTCTGTTACGGGTGGTCCCCATTAAAAAGACGTATGGCGATCAAGTCACCCACAGTTTCAACCATATCATGTACCTGCCCGTACGACATACCGACATCAACACGATCACGGTGGATATAAGAGATGACACGGGACGACCGGTGGCATTCGAACGAGGAAAAGTGGTGCTGACACTTCATTTTCGACAAGCACGTGCTCCCCACTTTGCATAATGAAAGTACCTTACGAGTGCGATGCACGCAGCTATGCCGACTATTATGCCCAACAGGCCGGGGGTGGCTTTCCGGTCTTTAGCGGTGCACGCATGCAACGAGGACATGGACTGGGGAACATACTCGGCAGCATTGTGAAAACGTTCCTGCCCTTGGTGACGCGTGGGGTGAAAGCAATCGGCAAACAAGCGGTACGCAGTGGACTGCAAGTGGCCGGTGATGTCTTGGGGGGTACGGCACCCCGACAAGCCTTGAAACGACGGGCAAAAGAAGCGGGAGGCGTATTGGTGGCCAAAGCACAACGCACCGTAGGGAATAAAAGAGCTGCCCCACCGAGATCACGCACCAGTCGACGACCGATCCCAGCGACGACGCACATCCAAGAAGACCCGGGATATCTTTTCTTAAAACATGTCCTTAATCCACGCCGAGTCCTGCCCCTCCACCAACAGTGAATTTGATTTGTGGACCGTGCCGCCCACACAAACCAGTGTCGAACAAGGATTATGGGTGGAGCATCTCCCGCTCTCCAGCATCAACGAAACCGGGCCCATCGAGTTCACCATCAGTAATGCGGATACGGCCTATGTGGATTTAGCCCATACCTACTTGTATGTGAAAGCCAAGGTGGTCAATGGAGCTGGCACCAGACTCGCTGACCAAGCAACGGTGGGCCCGACGAATCTCTGGCTGCACTCGATGTTTCAGCAGGTGGATATTTTTCTCAGCGACAAACTCATCAGTGACTCCACCAACATGTACCCCTATCGAGCCTACATCGAGACACTGTTGTCGTATGGCCGAGAGGCTAAAAAATCTCAGCTGACAACCGCTTTATTCTACAGGGACACGGCCGAGCACATGGACACGGGGGACAATGGGGGATATAACAAACGGAAGGCTTTCACTGCGAACAGTGCCTCGGTGGATATGATGGGTCGACTGCATGCAGACATGTTCATGCAAGACCGGTACCTCTTGAACAAGATCCTCATCAAAATCCGACTGATACGGGCGCCTCCGACCTTCGCCTTGATGGCCACTAACGTAGAGGCGCATGTAGCGGACTATAAGATTGTCATCGAAGACGCAGTCCTGTATGTCCGAAAAGTGAAACCGAATCCAGCCGTTCAATTGGGACACATGAAAGCCTTGGAAACAAAACCAGCCCAGTACCCTATCCGACGTGTACAAACCAAAGTGTTCTCTGTGCCTGCTGGAAATATGGGCGCCAACAAAGAAACCTGTTCCTGGGGGAACTACCCAAGCGATTGATCCTGGCCTGTGTGGAAAATACCAGTTTCAGCGGAGCCTACCCAGAGAATCCGTTTGACTTTAAACAATTCGGCATCAATTTTGTGGCCCTGCATGTGGATGGACAACAGGTGCCAGCCACGGCCTTAACCCCGAACTTTGGGCGGAGGAATTTCATTCGAGCCTATCAGAGCCTGTTTACAGCCACCGGTCAAATCAACCAGGACGAAGGGAATATGATCAGTCGGGAGGACTACGCGAACGGATACACGTTGCTCTGTTTCGATCTGACCCCCACCTTAGAGAACGACCATCAGCTGGCTCTGGCCAAGCAAGGCAACTTACGGTTGGAAATCCACTTTGCACGAGCCCTGGCGACCACCGTCAATGTGATCTGCTACGCCGAGTTTGACAACATCATTCAAGTGGACAAGGCGCGCAACGTCCTGCGTGACTTCTCCACCTAACATGGATACAGACCAGATAACCACCGTGCTGGAGAATGACCCAGAGACACGTATGGTCTTTCAAGGGGTGTTCGCCCGAGATGTGTTTCCATTAGACCGTATGTATCCGGCTGCTTACGTTCTCAACACGGACCCGATGGATCGACCCGGTGAACACTGGGTGGCCGTGTACTTGACAGAAGAGCAGGGCGAATACTTTGACCCGTACGGCCTGCCACCCCTCCATCCGATTTAACAGACTTCATGGATCAAGGCACAGAGACGTGGTGTTGGAACAGTCAAACGTTGCAAAGCCTGACCAGTGGCGTGTGCGGACAATATTGCTTGTTTTACCTGTACCATCGATGCCGGGGAAGACCTTTATCTACTATCGTACAGATGTTTGACGAGTACCCCCAGGCCGAGGACCGCGATGTACTCGTCTATGACTGGGCCGCCCATCATTTCAATGTACAAGCCCCGTTCTGGGCTTGAATTATTTCAATGTACATACGCCCGCTGTTCTGGGCTTCAGTTAATGACAAGCCCCTTGTTCTGGGCTTCAGTTAATGACAAGCCCCTTGTTCTGGGCTTCTGTTAATGACAAGCCCCTTGTTCTGGGCTTGAGTTTTCACGTGGTTGTTCTCACGTTGTTGTTGTTCACTGAATAAAAAAAAAAAAAAAATGAGATCTCACTAAAAAACCCTGTCTTGTGTGTTTTATTCCTAATGCATCAATGCCCAATGTGGAGATTCAGTCAAACTGAAATCAGTGGTGTAGGATGGGGTCAAAATGTAACCCATCAGGTTTAGAAGGCAAGAGCACTATAGTAAAAAATAGAGAGCCAATGAAATCAGCCTACAGACCAAGTACGTGTCTTTGGTCTAGGTTTGGAGCGGGCATTTCATTGAGGTACGTGTGTATACTGCTTTTCAATGTCAGATGTTTTCATGATGTCAGCTAAATGATGGTTGAAAATGTTCAAGCTCTTGCCAGGCGGTCGATAAAATATACCAATAATGTATTTGGTATTATCAAAATCAATTTCGAGAAACAGTGATTCAAATTCGCCATTGTCATCACAGGATGACAGGTCGTCGCGAACTTTGCAAGATTGAATGGTATCCTTAACATATAGAATGAGACCGCCACCCTTTCTTTTAGTTCGTGAGGAAGGGAAAGGTTTATATCCAGGTATATCGAATAGACGTTCAAACACAGGATCCAGCCAGCTTTCAGAAAATCCCAGGATAGAAAATTGGTGATTCAGATTCTGAATGAATCCAGTAATTTCAGAAAAATGTTTTCTTAGACTCCTAGCATTCAGGTGTAAACACGATAAAGACCCACTGTTATTTGCGTTGTTTACTTCTGGCTCTTCTGCAAAAGATGTTTCCGTAAAATAGTTGGACTGATGGGAGTTAATATTCTGCCAGTGAGAAATTTCATATTCATTGTCATCTGTATGCGTTTTACAATGAGCTAAATCATTTAATTCGATTGGATTGAAACATTTGTTGCTTAGAAATGAAAGGTCTATTTCGGAATGAGTGACGGAGTTTAATTCAAATTCTACCGGGAGAATGTTTTCATTGGAGAACGGTGGGAGCCATGTTGGGCCAGGGAATGGAAAATCTTCATTACATTCACAGTCATCCATTGGGGATTTTTAGGTTTAAATTAATGAATAAATCCAGTTTCAAAATGCAAGATAAGGTAATAAAATACACCCATTTCTCAAAGATAAACATATATACAAAACAAAGACGCAGAAGAAAAACACCTATATACAGATACAACAAGAACATTACAATAACTCGAAACCTCCGTGGCATTTGAACGGAGGGCTCCTGGTTAGAAAACAAAAACATAGTTAATTGTTTGTACTTTGTTTAGGTAGTTGTATGCAAGTGAATAGTCAGAGCGGCGTGGTGTTAAATACACACCTTAGCAATTGACACAATAAATGATTTGCAGGAAATCTGATATACAAAGGAAAAAATCAAAAAAAAAAAAGGTTTTGATGACGCCTGCGAAGCAAACACCGGCAAGCGGCATTTAACAAATTTACATATTAATTAGAGTCCTAGAGTAGAATGGGCTGACCATAACATCGTTTGTCAAGCCAGAATATAAAGTACATACATCTGATGGGTTTACTCAGTTACATTACAATGCTATACATTTTAACTTAGCACATGAAAGCACAGATGGCCTACATTTCCTTTTAATTTTTATTAGCAAACTACATAAAAAAAACAATGCCTGTCCACTATCAACCGTTCTTGTGAGAACGAATATCTTTATTTATCACATTTCAGAGTAAATTGTAGGGTTTTGATTGGTTAATTACCATAGTGCATTAGACCGTATTCGTTATCCACCGTTGGTATACCAATTCAGAATTCTCGTATACCAATGCTGTGAAGAACGCGCGTGCCCATATACCAACGCAGTCAAGGACTCGCGTGCAACACCTGCAGGCAAAGCCTGTTTCAGGCGAATTTGTCTGCGCGAGTTTGTATGGGCGAGTTCCGCTACTGGAACAAGTTGTGCGAGGCAAATTTGCGGATGAAGATAAGAAATAAATTATCATCCAAAGCTTTATATGCCACATAAACAGGAACGTCAGAATGTCAGCTAAGTATTTCATCCAGTTTATTGTTCATCGCGGAACAGATCGAAAAGAGATCGAAGCTGCCTGTCCGACTCACGATGTCTTACGTTGTCGTTGTTCAACGTTGAGTTATGCCTGTTTTTCTTTTGAGTTGGTGAATGTTAAACCAACCAGAAAAATAGCTCTTCAATGTGATAAATTCGTTATACCAGTGTCTTGCGTTGATATACAGGCTGATATTTCGTCTCGAAGATAAATATTTTCACTCGCCCGGGCTCTTGAAAATATTTATCTTCTCGACGAAATATCAGCCTGTATACCAACGCAAGACACTGGTATAACTTATAATATATATATACACAGGATTTAATATTACATAGTCCCAGGGATAAGGGACTTTAAAAATTGTTTTAAAAACCCCGGTATAAGGGGTAGGAAAATTTATTTTGATAAGCGTGGTAAATGAGGGCGGCTGGGGATCGGGAAAGTGACAGGCTGGGGATCTTGAAACACATATGCAAATGAGGGCTGGGCATCGGGAAAGTGACAGGCTGGGGATCTTGAAACACAGATGCAAATGAGGGCTGGGCATCGGGAAAGTGACAGGCTGGGGATCTTGAAACACATATGCAAATGAGGGCTGGGCATCGGGAAAGTCACATGCTGGGGATCTTGAAAAGAACATATGCAAATGAGGGCTGGGGATCGGGAAAGTAGAATGCTGGGGATCGGGAAAGTGAAATTGACCTTGACCACCATCTTGAAAACCGACTACCCCTAACATACAAAAAACAAGCCACCATCTTGAAACACACATACACACACACAGCCGAATATAAATAACGTATGTTCACACATTTATTAACAACTACACATCATGAGTTTAAGACGACGAGCCTTATTTACCCATCAACCTAGAGATCCAAGGAATAGGGGTACAGAAGAAGAACATAGCGAGATAATTACCCGGGAAGAAGATGGCAGAATGGCTATTGTCTCCAGTTTTCAACGCGTTCTTGAAGATGTAACGAGGTTAACAAGTACAGAAGAAGAACTCGGGGAAAGTGAACAAGACAACAACAACAGAATGGAGGAGGACATACAACAAGAAGATAACCAGGACGACACCCGTGATAGAGAACTAGCCAGTGTATGGTTAACTACTAGACCTCCATCAACCACCACTTCGACTGCAGACACTGAAACAAGAGCACGATGCCGACACACAGATGAAATATCACGCCTCAACGAACAAATTATCGACATGAGGGGAGCGATGTTGGGAATGGAAACCACAAGGGCGGGATTGGAAGAGGAAATTACCAGACAAAAGAAACTACGACATCATGAAGAAAAATCAAACAATGTAGCATCTGCTCGAATGAAGAAAGCTTATACGCGGTTCTACCCTGTGGACATCTGTGTATGTGCAAGGATTGCTGGATCCAACTCACATGTGAAGGAGCCCAATGCCGATGCGTTGACGCCGGAGAGGTGCATTTCAAGATAAGATGTCCCATTTGTCGAAAACATGTAGGAAGCGTGAGGCGAATATTCCGCGCTTAAAGTGTGTCGTATCACACTATCAAAGGCCCTTTTCAGGGCCAACCCATCTTTCCGAAAGAGAAACTTCTTTCATTAGCACACCCAACTTAACATTAGCTCCAATCATGCTTTTTCCCCCCAAAAAAAAATAATTTTTTTTTCCAAAAAAAAAAAAAAAAAAAATTTCGTACACAAAGTCAAAAAATTTTTTTTGAGGTAGCGGGTCGAGTGAGGTATCATATTGAAGCTGACGTGAAATGCTTCACATTGATACCTCACTCGCCCCGATTGGACTACTAGGGGCTGCCCTAACGCCAAACATCAATATCAACATCAATCAACATCAATCTTCAAAATACCTTTAGAGGTGCCCCTAGTGGACCAATCGGGTCGAGTCCGGTATCATTGTGAAGCATTTCACGTCAGCTTCAATTGGATACCTCACTCGATCCACTACCGCCAAAATAAAAAAAAAAAAAAAATAAAAAATCAAACTTCGTACACGAGATGTTGATATCGATGTGCAAAATAACCTTTTTGGCGTTAGAGGCGTCCCTAGTGGGCCAATCGGGTCGAGTGAGGTATTAAATTGAAGGTAACGTGAAGGAGCATCTGATAGACTGGGTGTGGGCTTGAATTAGGGTAATTCTGCGCATGCGCAAAGATAATATGAAAAATATCAATGTTCAAAAATAACCTGTTTGAGGTTAGAGGCGTCCCTAATGGTGCAATCGGGTCGAATGAGGTATCAAATTGAAGGTAACGTGAAGGCGCATCTGATAGACTGGGTGTGGGTTGAACTATCAGCATTCT